>JAVJIF010007336.1:0-125000 GCA_038442645.1 Agave tequilana | reverse complement strand
AAAAACATAGATATATACTTTATATGTGTATTGGATTCTATCCATATACAATATGCTTCAAAAAGAGTTCAAATATCTTGTTATTGTATTATACAAGTTTGGAAAAAATCGGATTTCCATTTAAAGTTTGATTTTTGGAAAATATCGTTTTTGTTTAAAGTCAAATATTTTATATCACAAAAATGATTCAAATAGTTTGTGATATGTATTAATTTTTGGTCACACATATTTGGTATTCAAAGATCTAATAAGAACTTAGTTTTGTGGAATTTATAGGATTTTATGGGATTTAATTGGTATTAAAATAACTAATTTTTAAGTCCGAAAATTCCCTACAGATCCACTAGCGGTGGACCGGACGGCCGACTGGACCAGGGGTCGGTCGACCGGACCGGTCGACCGATGAGCACAATAAACGTGCACGGCCAGCAAGTAGGCTGGTGGACCGCAGGGTCAACCGACTGAAAGCACCCAACTCTCGGGTGCGGCTGGTCGACCGGGCGGTTGACCAACAGGCTTGGATCGGTCGACCGACAGGTCGACCAGAGGCACAACAGTCAGAAATATGATCATTGCGCCAGTCGACCTGTGGTCGACGGGAAGGTTATTTTGGACCTTTCCTGGCTACTAACGGGCAGATTTTTGAGGGCCTATAAATAGGACCCCTCTTAGGCTATTTTCAACAAGAATTGCAAGAACTTATTTTCCCATCTTTACAAGTGTTTTTACAGCAATTTTGAAGAGTTTTTGTGTCAAAAAGATTTATCTTTATTTGTTTTAAAGTGTTGGAGAAATCAAAGAAAAGAGAGTACTGGGGAATTGGTTTTTGGTCTTTATTTCAATATATATCTTGTGATTTTCTCAAGTATTTTTCTTTGCTAGTTTCATTCCAAACACTTTGTTTTCTCACACTTGAGCTATCATATCTATCCTATCTATAGGATCTTATTTTTGTGAGAAAAATGGTTTGTGGTCTTTTTGTGATCACCAAGTTGTTAATCCCTTCTTTGTTTTGGGTTGGTGTCCATCCCTCTAGTGTAGAGGAGATTGTTGTTGTGGTTTGGCTTTGTGCCTATCCTTCTAAGTGTAAAGGAGATTGTGCTTTAGGTTTGTAGCTATCCCTCTTTGTGTAGAGGTGATTGTGGTGGAGTTTGGCTTTGTGCCTAGTCCCTCTTTGTGTAAAGGTGATTGTTATTTTGGCTTTGAGCCTTGCCTCTTGTGTAGAGGTGGTTATGTTGGAGAGAGGAGTTGTGTACTCTTAACCTTGTACTTGTCAAATCCTCAGTGGAGGTTCCCTGTGTGGGAGGTCCTGTGTGGACATATAGTAGAAATCCTTCTGTGTGAAGGCAGGGACGTAGAGCAGTGGCTCGAACCTCGAAACATGTTTTGGTGTTTGCGTTTGATCCACTCTCTCTTAACTCCTCTCTCTTATATCTTGCTGATTGAGATTTTACCTGCACACAAGAATACAAAATTTCAGATCTAAGAATAAGATGTGCAAGGTACTCAATTCTACCGCTATAGCAAGTGGCTATGCGGGTCGTGATCCACAGGGAGGGACTAGCGATGGAAGCTTGTTTAGTAAGTTCTCTTTTATTTATTTATAATGTTATTTACAATGATATTTACAATGAAGAAGTGTGAAAAAGATTGGGAATTGGTGATTTACACTAAAATTAAAAGAAAGAAAACTAAAAACTAAAAACTTACTTACCTCTTTGGCGTCTGCTTACCTTGGAACCGTGTCAATGATGTACCTTTCTTTGAAGGCGAACGAAGCATGGAATATGAGATCTTCCCTATTCCCGATCTATACTACAAATAAAAGGCGAGCTATTCATCACAATAAACCATCAACAGCTCTTGCAAGGAGAAGGCAACTTCGAAGCTCTTGGTTTCATATGGATCCACAAACACAAAAGAGGGAAACAAAAACAAAACAAGAATAGAAAAAAGAAGCAAACTTCAATTGATTCAATTAACAATGGAAGAAAAGATTACTTACACCGATGTCACCTCAGTACAAGCTTGATCTCCTTCCTCCATGAAAGTATCCTCTCCTCTCAGTTGCATAAAGAAATTAAAAATTACAAAAAAAAAATAAAAAAAAAAACCTAAGTTACAATCTACAAATTAGCCTAAGAAAACCCTAAGTTTGTTTCTGTACTCGACTCCACTGTTCGCCCTTCTCTGTTCTCTGCAGGGGTATTTATAGGAGATGGAAGAAGTAGAGTCCCGGTACGACTCCTTGACGAAAACTGAACGTCACCCTTATCTGGATTGCCGCGGAAACGCGGCTATGGCCGCGTTTCCGTGGCCATTCTGTGGCATCTGGCCACGCGCTTTCGCGCGTGGCCTCCTCTGGTCCGTCCATCTGGGTATATCCTTTTAGATCTGGCCTACCGACTCTTTATTTTGAAAATTCGGGATAACTTGGGAAGCAAGTTACCCTAAATCCAAATCTTCCAAATTTTTTAACGATTTTGTAATCTTTGCACTCTTCTCCCCTTATCTCTAGCCTTATTCTGCAAGCAATTAGGGTTTAGTAGAAGTCTATCCCTTTCCTCTTCTTTTAGTAATTGCAAATTTTGCACATGGGCTTGCACATGGGCTTTTTGGGGCTTCTGGGCTTCATTTAGGCTTTATTCTTTATTTAATTAATTACTCAAGGCCTGCACACATTAAATAATAAAACATTAGTAATAGTGCATAATTGTAGGAATAAATATGAAAATGTGATAGTAAATGTAATGATAAATATGCATTTTTTACTACCTATCACACCCCCACACTTATCTTTTTACTCGTCCTCGAGTAAAAATCAAAAAGAAAAGAAAAACTAATCTATCCTAACTCACTTTCGTAGGAATCACGATTGCACTTAGCATGTGCAACAAGTCGTTAAACCTCTAGGTTACCCTAGAGGACGAGTGTTGTCTCGTGAGGGTTTTCAGCGGATTACACCCACAAAATCCATAAAAAAGAAAATATTTGAAATATGTTTGAAGAGACTAAGTAATCTATAAGTTTTAGGATTATCATTTTTATTCATTCTTAAACTTAGTCTTTATAATAAATTGTTATCCTTTTTAGGTAAGAATCAAAATTGAATTTGTATAGTCTTTTTCGTTATCAAAAGTCATATTCATCCTTGTGAATCTTTACTCGGAATTCTTTAACTTGGACTCTCATGCCTCTTTATTATTATTATTATTTTTTTCTTTTTTTTATTTGTATAACTCATCTAATTTTCTTTCGTGTAAGCATGAAGGCTTCTTGAGGCCCTCATACCTAACTAATTGACTATTAGATGTGTTAGTACATAAGTAATTTTTCTTAGTTTTCTTAGGCTTTCTAATCCACCCATGTAGCGAACTTAAAGTCGGTGGCTCCCAAATCGGTCGGTTTTAGGGCACCGGTGAGAAAAACACCCCACGGACTTAAGGATTCGAGTGAACTAGGCCATAAAACTAAGGACTTTATTTATAAAATCACCTATAGGCGTGAATACTTATGCTTCTTGAGGCACATGTATCCAGCTTAATCAGTGAATTTCCCTTTTTTTTATTATTATATTTTTTTACGAGGCACACGAGTCTTTGTTTTAGAATCCTAGATATATAAATGTATTAGGTATGCACATTTCATTAAGGTAAAAATCAAGACTAATTAATTATTCAATTTTTCCTCCTATACCTAAAAATTCAACAATTTATTTATTTTGACCAAGTTTTTAGAAATTCTAATCATGATTTTTCTAATTCTTAAGACTAACTTAGATTTCTTTCAAAAGATAAGTCAAAATATTGTCCCTTTTTTTTCATTTTTTTTTGGGGTTAGTATCTAACTATGTTAGTATGTTAGTAAATCCTCCCCCTCACCTATCTCATGCATTGTCCTCAATGTATGAATGAATGCATGTATGCATGAAAAAGAAGAAAGGAAAGGCAGATGTTACCTCAAGGTGGTGGTTCCGGTGGTGGTCTAATTGGTCCACGAAATGCGACCCAATCGAATTTTTGTGGAGTTCGGAGGAACCCACCAGAAATCTCTCTTGTATAACCCACTAAAATAATGTATGTATGAACATGTTTTATTAAAAATTCCACCCCATCTAATTTCCAAATTTCATAATTATTTTCAGAGTCAATTGTGTCAACCGTCTTGTCCCAAAATGGAGTGTGAAAAGATGGAATGATTGACTTGGACTTCAAAAGTACGGGAACGAATACCGACTCAGGAAAATAACTTAAATCAAGTAAGGGTTCAGGAGTCGAGCTTGGTTCAAGAAGTGGGTCCAAATCAAGAAGTTGAAACTCAAGTCCACAATCATTTTCCCCTAATGGAATGTGACTTAATATTGGTGATTCAAGTTCAGGAATAATAGGTGTGGGAATCAAAACTGACTCTAAAATATTACCTAAGTCGGGTAACAAAACAGGAGTCAATATTGATTCGGGAATTTGAACTTGATCACAGATTTGAGAATCTAGGTCACATTTCTCATTGAGTTCAATGTCATAAAAATGAGAACTTGACAATTTATCCATGGGACTTTCAAAATTATAAAATTGGTCAAGTTCAATATGATCATCAAAAATGGGTGATTCAATTTCATGATGAATTGGCACAGGATCCAATGTTGACTCGGGGAAAAGATTGAAATCAGGTGGAGACACCGGAGTCATTATTGAATCAGGAAGTAAAATTGGATCACTAAGTTGAGGTTCATGATCATATTCATTTTCAAGTTCAATTTCAGGAAAGGAATAACTTGCCAAACTGTTAATGTCATTTTTAAAATTTGGAGTTTGGGCGAGTTCAAATGATTGTACTGAAATAGAATCTTGTTTTCTAAAGCAACGTGACTCTTCGGCTCTAAGAGAATGGTTAGCGACATCAGAAATGGCCGAACGATGAGAACGCAAAGTTTGAACCATCATATCTATTTCATGATCACGAGCATTTCTAGCCTGACTCATGGCTTCAAGCATCTTTTCATAGTCGATTGGTGCATTATTTTGTTGTGATTGGACTTGAAAAGAGGAAGTGTTGTTGGGACAATCGTGATGAAATTGTGAGTCGGTCAGATTCTATGATTGTTGCTTGGACTCACGCATCATCATGTCCAAGATTGATGGTGATTGTTGCTTGGACTCATGCATACTCATCATTTCCAAGATAGATGGTTTTCTATTTTGAACTGGTGGATCTGAGTATGAATCTTGGAAATATTGTGGACAAGGTGGATAACGAGGACAAGTTGGTTGAAAATTGGACTCGGGGGAGGTGAATCCCCATGAACTCTGTGAAGAGGTGAAATTGTTGTGGAAATTATGGTCATAAGATGGGGGGCATGGGTTATATTCATTCGGATAAGACCACTCCGGCACACTAGGTTGGTTAAAGTTAGGATATGCCGGGTTGGTAATATCCGAAAAAGAGGTTGGTGTGTAATATGGATTAAAATTGGAAAAATTGTTGTTATATGCCATATCACACAATAAAACACAAATAAAAAAAACAAACAAATAAGCAAACAAAAAAGAAAAAATTCTAACCTAAGTTAGGGTAGACCTATGACCTAGACGACTCCTAACTGGTTAGACTGTCCACGGGAGGTATAATGCAGACTTTGACCACAAGTTAATCAGCCAGGTCAGGGCAAGATTGGTGGGAGATTTTCCGTCAAAGACGTTCCTTAATTAAATAACCACCAATCTTCGGGCTTTCGGCCCTCAATCCCCTTCCTAGACACTGATTTGGCAAGAGTCAAATTCCAACACCGTTCCCCCTTAGGATAATCTCCTAATTGAGTCCGAGATGTCCCTAGGGCCAACGTCTATTCATTTTTAGTTAGGCTTGGGTTAGTGAGTGAGGAGATTGTTTGTGGGCTAAGGAAGGTGATGAAATCCCCACCTTATATTATTTATAAGACAAGCCCTTAAGTCAATTTGGTGCACGTGTAAAGCAATAGACAAATATTCACTCAAAAGCAGTAAATCAGCCAAGGGTGCTTCCTAGTCTATATGCAATGCGAACGTACCTTATCTCTAGCACTCTTCAACAGAAATTAAAAAAAATTAAATAGACACGTGCCTATATGCAAGAGTCTAAATTTTTTTTTCAACAAATAGGTTACTGTTAATTAATTAGCAGTGTGCAGGGTGATCACAGAGAAAAGTTAACAGAGCAGTAAACAAATCTTTCAATTTGCAGCAACCTGCAGAAAACAAGAGTGAGTAGTGAACTACACAGGCCGCGGAAACGCGGCTATTGCCGCGCAAACGCGGCTCTGTAGTAGGCTATGCTGCTCTGCCTTCGAGGGCAGAAGCACAGAGTTGCTATATGTCCTTTGCTGCTGTTAGTTTTCTTATTCTCTGATCCAACAAACAAAAAGAATAAATAAATCAATAATTAGTTTTTTTTTTTTAGAGAGAAACTTACCGTCCCTCCCCGGCAACGGGCCCAAAATTTTGATTGAGATTTTACCTGCACACAAGAATACAAAATTTCAGATCTAAGAATAGGATGTGAAAGGTACTCAATTCTACCGCTATAGCAAGTGGCTATGCGGGTCGTGATCCACAGGGAGGGACTAGCGATGGAAGCTTGTTTAGTAAGTTCTCTTTATTTATTTATAATGTTATTTACAATGATATTTACAATGAAGAAGTGTGAAAAAGATTGGGAATTGGTGATTTACACTAAAATTAAAAGAAAGAAAACTAAAAACTAAAAACTTACTTACCTCTTTGGCGTCTGCTTACCTTGGAACCGTGTCAATGATGTACCTTTCTTTGAAGGCGAACGAAGCATGGAATATGAGATCTTCCCATTCCCGATCTATACTACAAATAAAAGGCGAGCTATACTACCATGGAAATAGATATTCATCACAATAAACCATCAACGGCTCTTGCAAGGAGAAGGCAACTTCGAAGCTCTTGGTTTCATATGGATCCACAAACACAAAAGAGGGAAACAAAAACAAACAAGAATAGAAAAAAGAAGCAAACTTCGATTTGATTCAATAACAATGGAAGAAAAGATTACTTACACCGATGTCACCTCAGTACAAGCTTAATCTCCTTCCTCCATGAAAGTATCCTCTCCTCTCAGTTGCATAAAGAAAATTAAAAATTAAAAAAAAAAGAAAATAAAAAAAAAACCTAAGTTACAATCTACAAATTAGCCTAAGAAAAACCCTAAGTTTGTTTCTGTACTCGACTCCACTGTTCGCCCTTCTCTGTTGCTCTGCAGGGGTATTTATAGGAGATGGAAGAAGTAGAGTCCGGTACGACTCCTCGACGAAAACTGAACGTCACCCTTATCTGGATTGCCGCGGAAACGCGGCTATGGACGCGTTTCCGCGGCCATTCTGTGGCATCTGGCCACGCGCTTTCGCGCGTGGCCTCCTCTAGTCCATCCATCTGGGTATATCCTTTTAGATCTGGCCTACCGACTCTTTATTTGAAAATTCGGGATAACTTGGGAAGCAAGTTACCCTAAATCCAAATCTTCCAAATTTTTTAAAACGATTTTGTAATCTTTGCACTCTTCTCCCCTTATCTCTAGCCTTGTTCTGCAAGCAATTAGGGTTTAGTAGAAGTCTATCCCTTTCCTCTTCTTTTAGTAATTGCAAATTTGCACATGGGCTTGCACATGGGCTTTTGGGGCTTCTGGACTTCATTTAGGCTTTATTCTTTATTTAATTAATTACTCAAGGCCTGCACACATTAAATAATAAAACATTAGTAATAGTTCATAATTGTAGGAATAAATATGAAAATGTGATAGTAAATGTAATGATAAATATGCATTTTTTACTACCTATCACTTGCATTACATCATATTGCTCATATCATATATATGCTTGGTATTGTTTGTGTGCCCTCACTAGTGTTGAACCAAGAGAGCTTCATATAGCACTTCGACTCTTATTTTTAGGAATCTAGAGGAGATAGTCCAGAGCCCATCACTAGAAATTCGGCTACACTCTTTGTTTACACTGAGTATGTTGCAATTAGTTTTTAATTCCGCATCATTTGTCATTAGATTAGCTATACACCTATTCACCCCCCCTCTAGGTGTATTTTCAATTGGTATCAGAGCCTACGCTCCTGATATTAGGTTTAACCACCTAGGAGTGAGATCTTGGTTAGCTAATCTAGATTTGCATGTGCACACATATAGTCTATACACTCATGGATTACCTTGCCCCTCGTATGTTTGATGTTTCTAACATCGATATATGGAAGCTTGGATGAGTGCTTATTTGAAAGCCTTAGGTTTGCATGTCTATCTGAAAATACACCTAGAGGGGGGGAATAGGTGTATGGCTAATCTAATGATCAATAATGCAGAATTAAAAACTTAATGCAACACACTTAGTGTAACCAACGAGTGTAGCCGAATTCCCGGTGAAGGGCTCTGGATTAACTCCTCTGAATTCCTCTAAATAAGAGTTGAGGTGCTATATGAAGCTCTCTTGGTTAACACAAGTATGGGCACACACAAAACAACACAAGCATGTATATGAAATGGCAATATGATGCAATGCACAAATGTAAGAGAGAGAGTTAGAGAAAGTGGATCAAACACAAACACGAAGATATATTTTGAGGTTCGAGCACACAGCTCTACGTCCCTGCCTTCACACAGAAGGATTTCCACTAACTCGTCCACACAGGACTTCCCACACAGGGAACCTCTGATCGGGGGAAAATCGCGCACAAAAAGAGTATGTTTGGAGTGAAGATTTAATGTGTGTGTGCTTTGGCTTCCTTGATACTTCCGTTATAGCATAGAGGCTAAAACGAGTCGAATCCACAAGGATGGGAGGCGATAGAAGCTTTACCGGTTGATTCACGTGTTTGTTAAAGATTCTTCAAAGTTTTAAAGAATGAAAAGAAAAGAAAGTAAAGAATGAAAAGAGAGATACGGTGAAATACGAAGAAGTGGGAAACATTGAAAAGAATGTATTGTGATTTTTGTTGTTTCTAAAATAAAGTGAAAAATAAAGAAAACTCACGGCTACTAACTACAAATGACTCCACCAACACGCTAACCTCTTAGTGATAGTTGCCTCACATGTATCATCAGCCATCACTAGTCCTTGGTTCAAGAGCTATTCAAAGCATGACCCATATGTAACTCATCACAACCCAACTCATCAAACAAGTGCAAGCTACACTTAAACCATCAATACTATAGAAAAGTAAGCATGGAGTAAAGTAATGTTAGCTTGTTAGTGGTTAGGAAGTTAGAGTGTTAGATCCATCATCATGAGCCATCAATGGCTCTTGCAAGAGCAAGGCCAAAACGAGGCTATTAGATTCATGTGGATTATCATAAAAGAAGTTAAACTAGTTGGTGGTTAGTAGTTAGTTGCCATGAGAGAAAAGTTTAGCTAAACATGTAAAAGAGATTAGAGAGAAGAAAACATAGAGAGGTAAAGAGAGCACCTTTCATAGATTGTCACCTTCTATTACAAGCACTCTGCATTCCAAGCATGAACCACTCTCTTTCCCTAATACAAGATCTAAAACAAAATGGAAAATACAATGGGGAAGAAGAAGAACTAACCTAACCTAAACTAAACTACAACATGGAAATCAAAACTACCCTAAAATCTGTATATCCCCAATTCAGGAACCCCAGGGGGGTATTTATAGGCGCCAAGGGAACAGGGGGCCAGGGGACAAACCCTGGCCCGAAGCGGCGCGCGCGCCGCGGCCGTATGGCCGCGGAAACGCGGCACAGGCCGCGTTTTCGCGGCCATTCAATGGTCGTGCGCGCGGCGCTTCGAGCCGCGCGCGGTCCTTTCTGTCCCCTGTTTGTTCTGGTGCCCGGTTTTGTCTTTCAGCCCCTGGTTTGTACAGAATCACCTCTCTAGGTCAATGACTATCTTAATAGGTTTTTAATCACCATTAAATGGTGATTTAGGGTCTTCTTCTCCATTGCACACCATGGACCTAGAATGAAGAAAGTAAGGGATTATTAGCAGAATTTAATATGAAATAAATGTGAAGATGTGGTATAAATTATGCAAAGTTAGATACTAATCACACCCCACACTTATCTTTTTGCTCGTCCCGAGCAAAATAAAAATAAGAAATTATTACACCACTTTCGCAGGTGACGCGATTGCACTGAGCATGTGCAACAAGCCGTTAAACCTCTAAGTTTCCCCTAGAGGAGGAGTTTTGTCTCCTGAGGGTTTTCAGCGGATTACACCCACAAAATCCATAAAGAAAGAAATCAAATGTTAGTATTTTGAAAACACATTTTGAAATAGAGAAAAGTGTTGAAATATTTTTACGAAAATATAAGTGATCTAAGGTCATTTATTTAATATTTTTGCGAAATGTAAGAATTTAAAATTGAATTGACTCTTTGATCTTCATAAAATTCTTAGAAAAATATGCACTTTGTGAACTGTGGAGATTTTTGGGATATCGACTCAAACTTTCATGCCATTTATTTAATAAATATATTTATTTAGTTTTTTTTTTAAGTTTTCTTAGGCTTTCTTATCTACCCGGGTAGTGAGCCTTTAGCCGGTGACTCACAAACCAGATGGTCTTAGGGCACCAGATGAGAAAACATCCCTCGGACTTAAGGACTCGAGTAAATAAGGCCACAAAACTAAAAGGGTTATTTTATTTTTGTTCACCATTTTAGGTATGAATAATCATGCTTCCTGAGGCATAATTACCCAACTTCGATAAGTGATTTTTATTATCAAAATTTTATTTTATTTTATTTTATTTTATTTTTTTATTTTTTTTTATATATATTTTTTATGGCATTTCAGTCTTTGTTTCAATCCCAAAAATTGTGTAAGTGTGGAGTGCATAAATCTAAGGCAAAAATTCAAGATCAAATTATCTTTCAATTTTACTTTCTTATCCTAAAATTTAAACAAGATCTATTATTTTGACTCGGTTTAAAATTTCATAATTTTAGGTCTTCCTAATTCCTAAGATAATCTTAATTTTCTTAAAAATGGATCAAACTATTTCTCTTGTTTCAAAAAGTTTTGTAAAAAGAAAAGAAAAGAGTTTTTTTAAAAAGAAGTGTAAAAGAAAGAAAATGTAAAACTAACTATGTTAGTAAACCCTCCCCACACTTATCTCACACATGTCCTCATGCATCGTGAATGTGTATATACATGAAATAAATGGGAGAGAAGGAAAATTACCTCAAGGGGGTGGCTCTGGTGGTGGTCGGATTGGGCCAAGCGTTGCGACCCAATCAAGACATAGTGGATCATCCAGAAATCCACCAAGGACCTCTCTAATATGACCCCAAAAAAGAATATGGATTGAACGGTCTTATTGAAAAATTTATCCCCATATAATGGCCAATTTTTAAAAATAATGACTGAGTCATTTTCTTCAACATTCTTGTCCAACAATGAAGTGTGATTTTGAGAGATGATTGATTTGGACTCAAATGGAACAGGAACAAAAATCGATACCGACTCGGGAAGTTGACTCAGATCAAGTCGAGAGTCAACAATGAGAGTCGAAATTGGTTCAAAAATAGGGTCCAGACCAAAGAAGTGATGTTCACACACTGTCCCCATTAATGAAGTGTGATTATAAGAGATTGGTGATTCTATTTCACGGTGTACTGGTACAGGATTCAATGTTGACTCTGGAATAGAGAAAAAATCTGGTAAGGATACCGGGTCATTATTGAATCAAAAAGTGAAATGGAGTTCCCAACAGGAAGTTCAGGATCACATTCAGGTTCGATTTCAATTTCAGGGAAGGGATAACTTGCCAAAATGTCCAGACGACTTTCATAACTTGGAGATTGGTCAAGTTCAAATGTATGTTCTGAAATTGAAGCTAGATTTCCAAAATGACATGATTCATGGGTCCAATCAGTAGAGTTAGGGATATAAGAATCGGTCAAAGGTTGACAAGAAAGGCTTTGATTGGTAGTGAAAAGTGCATTTTTATCATTATATTTATCATCACATTTCATATTTATTCATATAATTCTGCACATATATTAATATTTGTGATTTATTGTGTGCAGGCCTTGAGTTCTTATTTTAATAATAAATAAAGCCTAAGAGAAGCCCAAAAACCCATATTCAAGCCCAAGTGCAAAAGTGAAATATTAATTGTCAAAATTGCAAATACACAAGGGCCAAAGTTGCAAATATTAAAGAAGAGGGAATGATAGACTTCTATTCAACCCTAAAAACTTGCAGATGAGGATAAAAGTCAAAGAAGGAGAATTTAAGATCACAAATTCGTGGATAAAAGATTTGGGATCTAGGTAACTTGATTCCCAAGTTATATCCAAATCCAAAGATTAAGAGCCAGGATGCAGCTTCCAGAAGGAAACGACCAGATGGACGGACCAGGAGAAGCCACGCGCCAAAGCGCGTGCCAGCCACCACAATACGGCCGCGGAAACGCGGCCCAAGCCGCGTTTCCGCGGCAATTCAGTCTTATCTGACTACGGGTTTTCGTGGGAGAGTTGTGTTGGGACTCTACCTCCTTCTGCACCTATAAATACCCCCTGCAGTGCAACCGAGAACGGCGTCCAGAGGCAGAGCCAGAGGGCCAAATCTAGGGTTTTAGGCTTTCTTCTTCTAGTTTAGATTTTCTTTTATCTTTTGTAATTTCTATTTTCCTTTTTGTAAACTGAGAGGAGATGATGTTCTCATGGAGGAAGGAGATCTACTTGTACTGAGGGTGACAATCGGTGTAAGTTTTGCTTTTCCGCCATTGTAAATAAATCGAATCGAGGTTCGTTCTTTTTTTATTATGTTATGTTCTTTTATTCTTGTTGATTCTTGTGTATCTCAGTTTTTGTTTTCTTCTATTGTTATTTCTCTCTAATGTTTTGTGAACCGTGAGATCTGATTGCTTCGAGACTGCCTAGCCAAAGAAGAGCACTTGATGGCCTATGGAGATGAACAATGCTTCTTTAGATTGTCTTTTCTTTTCATAATGTAGGTAGCGAAGGTGGACGATCCTATACGCCATACTTGCACGCCTTCCAAGACAGGGTAAGTCGTCGCGAACAGATCAAAGGTAAGCAAGGTAGAAGAGGTTTGTACGTGTTATAGTTTCTTTCTTTTTATTTCTTTAGTTTAGATCTCACACTACCATATTCTCAATTTCTTTTCTTCACTTCCATTGTAAATATCACTTCTTCTCCATCTTCTTTCTTTCTAACTTAACATTAAAATAATAAAAACTTTAGAGATAACTTATTGACAAAGCTTCCATCGCTAGTCCCTCCCTGAGGATCACGACCCGCATAGCCATTGCTACCGCGGATTAGAATTGAGCACCCTGCACTATAATTCTGAATCTGATATATTATATTTGTGTGCAGGAAAAACTCAATCAAAAATTGGCACCGTTGCCGGGGAGGGACGGTAAGTTTTTCTCTAAAAATAAAAAAAAATTTAACTAATTCTTTTATTCTTTCTGTTTGCAGGTTTGGAGAACAGGGAAACTGACAGCAGAAGTGGACATATAGCAACTCTGTGCCTCTGCCCTCGAAGGCAGAGCAGCAGAGTCTGCTACTTTGCCGCGCAAACGCGGCAATAGCCGCGGATCTGTGGCAGTAGCAGAGGACTACTGACTGAAATTTTTGCAGGTTTCTGAAGCTGGCAATATCTGTGTACTTCTCTGTTAAATTTTGTTCTGTGATAACCCTGCTTACTGCTAATTAATTCAACAGTAAAATATTTGTTGTTAATGATAAAAATTGATTAAACGTTTGCATATTAGGCACGTGTCTTTTCAATTACTTTATTTTACTGTTGAAGAGTGCTGGAGCAAGGTACGTACGCATTGCATGTAGAATAGGACTCATCTCTTGGTTGATTTTCATGCTTTGAGTGAATCTTATTTACATATCTTGTACACTTGCACAAAAATCTTAAGGGCATAACCATTAACAAGATAAGGTGGGGATTTCATCACCCTTCATTGGCCCAAAAATCATATTCCGAGCACTCACAACCCTAACCCTAATTAAAAATTGACTAGACGTTGGCCCTAGGGACTTCTCGGACTCAATTAGGAGATTATCCTAAGGGGGAACGGTGCTGGAAGTTGACTCTTGCCAAATTAGTGTCTAGGAAGGGGATTGAGGGCCGAAAGCCCGAAGATTGGTGGTTATTTAATTAAGGAACGTCTTTGACGGAAAACCTCCCACCACTCTTGCCCTGACCTGGCTGATTAACTTGTGGTCAAAGTCTGCACCCTACCTCCCGTGGACAGTCTAACCAGTTAGGAGTCGTCTAGGTCATAGGTCTACCCTAACTTAGGTTAGAATTTTTTTCTTTTTGTTTGCTTATTTGTTTGTTTTCTTTTTTTTTTGTGTTTGTGTGATATGGTATATAACAATTTTTCCAATTTTAATCCATATTACACACCTTTTTCGGATATTACCAACCCAGCATATCATAATTTTGACCAACCTAGTATGCCGGAATGGTCTTATCCGAATGTATATAACCCATGCCCCCCATCTTATGACCATAATTTTCATAACAATTTCAACTCTTCACAGAGTTCATGGGGTTTCGCTTCCCCGAGTCCAATTTTCAACTGACTTGTCCTCCGTCTCCACCTTGTCCACAATATTCCCAAGAGTCATACTCTGATCCACCCATTCAGAATAGAATACCATCTATCGGGAAAATGATGAGTATGCATGAGTCCAAGCAACAACCACCATCAATCTTAGACATGATGATGCGTGAGTCCACCGACTCACAACTTCATCATGATTACACTTCCTTTTTCCAAGTCCAATCACAAAAGAGGCTTGAAGCCATGACTCAGGCTAGATTAGCTCGTGATCATGAACTAGATATGATGGTTCAATCTTTGCGTTCTCACCGTTCAGCCAATTCTGATATCGATGACCACTCTCTTAGAGCCGATGAACCAAGTTGCTTTGGACAACAAGATTCTACTTCAGTATCATCATTTGAACATGCCGAAACTCCAAATTTTGATAGTTTGGCAAGTTTTTCCTTTCCTGAAATAGAACTTGAGCATGAATATGATCATGAACCCCAACTTGATGATTCAATTTTGCTTCCTGATTCAATAATGACTCCGGTGTCTCCACCTGATTTCACTTTTCCCGAGTCAACATTGGATCCTGTTCCAATTCATCATGAAATTGAATCACCCATTTTTGATGATCATATTGAACTTGGCCAATTTTATAACTTTGAAAGTCCCATGGATAAATTGACAAGTTCTCATTTTTATGAAATTGAACCCAATGAGATATGTGACCTAGATTCTCAAATCTGTGATCAAGTTCAAATTTCCGAATCATTATTGACTCCTGTTTTGTTACCCGACTTAGGTAATCTTTTAGAGTCAGTCTTGATTCCCACACCTATCATTCCTGAACTTGAATCACCAACATTGAGTCACATTCCATTGTGGGAAGATTATTGTGGACTTGAGCTTCAACTTATTGATTTGGACCCACTTCCTGAATCTATCCCGACTCCTGAACCCTTACTTGATTTAAGTTTCTTTCCTGAGTCGGTATTCGTTCCCGCACTTATGACGTCCAAGTCAATCATTCCATCTTTTCACACTCCATTCTGGGACAAGGCGGTTGATACAATTGACTCTGAAATTTATTATGAAATTTGGAAACCTGATGGGGTGGACTTGTTTAAAATAATCATACATACATTGTAGTGGGTTATATAAGAAAAATTTCTGGTGGGTCCCTCGAATTCCACAAAAAGTAGATTGGGCCGCATTTCGTGGACCAATTAGACCACCACCGGAACCACCACCTTGAGGTAACTTCTGCCTTCCCTTCTTCTTTTTCATGCATACATGCATACATTCATACATTGAGGACAATGCATGAGATAAGTGTGGGGTGGGCTTTACTAACATACTAACATAGTTAGAAAAAACCAAAAATGCTAATTTAAAAAAATTTGAAAAAAAAATTGTTATAAAAAGGGCAATATTTTGACTTATCTTTTGAAAGAAATCTAAGTTAGTCTTAAGAATTAGGAAAATCATGATTAGGATTTCTAAAAACTTGGTCAAAATAAATAAATTGTTTAAATTTTAGGTATAGGAGGAGAAATTGAATAATTAATTAGTCTTGATTTTTACCTTAATGAAATGTGCATACTTAATGCATATCTAGGATTCTAAGACGAAGACCTTTGTGCCTCATATATTAAAAAAAAAGAAAAGAAAGAAAAGAAAATCACTAATTAAGCTGGATACATGTGCCTCAAGAAGCATAAGTATTCATGCCTAAAGGTGAATAAATAAAATAAAGTCCTTAGTTTTGGGGCCTAGTTCACTCGAATTTGAGTCCGCGGGGTGTTTTCTCACCTGGTGCCCTAAAGCCAACCGGTTTGGGAGTCATCGACTTTAAGTTCGTTACATGGGTGGATTAGAAAGCCTAAGGAAATTAAGGAAAAATTACTTATATATGTACTAACACATCTAATAATCAATTAGTTAGGTATGAAGGCCTCAAGAAGCCTTGATGCTTACACGAAAGAAAATTAGATGAGTTATACATATTAAAAAAAAGAAAAAAAGAAAAAAAAATATATATATAGAGGCATGAGAGTTCAAGTTAAGGAATTCCTAGTATAAATTCATAAGGATGCATATGACTTAGGGTAACGAAAAAGACTATACTAAAATTCAGTTTTGATCCTTACTTAAAATGGATAACAATTTAGGTTATAAAGACTAAGTTTAAGAATGAATAAAAATGATAATCCTAAAACTTATAGACTACTTAGTCTTTTCAAAAGTATTTCAAATAGTTTCCTTTTTATGGATTTTGTGGGTGTAATCCGCTGAAAACCCTCACGAGACAACACTCGTCCTCTAGGGTAACCTAGAGGTTTAACGGCTTGTTGCACATGCTAAGTGCAACCGTGATTCCTACGAAAGTGAGTTAGGTTAGATTAATTTTTCTTTTTCTCTTTGATTTTTACTCGAGGACGAGCAAAAAGATAAGTGTGGGAGTGTGATTGGTAGTGAAAAGTGCATTTTTATCATTATATTTACCATCACATTTTCATATTTATTCATATAATTCTGCACATATATTAATATTTTGTGATTTATTGTGTGCAGGCCTTGAGTTCTTATTTTAATAATAAATAAAGCCTAAAAGAAGCCCAAAAGCCCATATTCAAGCCCAAGTGCAAAAGTGCAAATATTAATTGTCAAAATTGCAAATACACAAGGGCCAAAGTTGCAAATATTAAAGAAGAGAGAAGGATAGACTTCAATTCAACCCTAAAAACTTGCAGATGAGGATAAAAGCCAAAGAAGGAGAATTTAAGATCATAAATTCGTGGATAAAAGATTTAGGATCTAGGTAACTTGATTCCTAAGTTATATCCAAATCCAAAGATTAAGAGCCAGGATGCAGCTTCCAGAAGGAAACGACCAGATGGACGGACCAGGAGAAGCCACGCGCCAAAGCGCGTGGCCAGCCACCAATACAGCCGCAGAAACGCGGCCCAAGCCGCGTTTCTGCGGCAATTCAGTCTTATCTGACTACGAGTTTTCGTGGGAGAGTTGTGTTGGGACTCTACCTCCTTCTGCACCTATAAATACCCCCTGCAGTGCAACCGAGAACGACGTCCAGAGGCAGAGCCAGAGGGCCAAATCTAGGGTTTTAGGCTTTCTTCTTCTAGTTTAGATTTTCTTTTCTCTTTTGTAATTTCTATTTTTCTTTTTTGTAAACTGAGAGGAGATGATGTTCTCATAGAGGAAGGAGATCTACTTGTACTGAGGGTGACAATCGGTGTAAGTTTTGCTTTTCCGCCATTGTTAAATAAATCGAATCGAGGTTCGTTCTTTTTTATTATGTTATGTTCTTTTATTCTTGATGATTCTTGTGTATCTCAGTTTTTATTTTCTTCTATTGTTATTTCTCTCTAATGTTTTGTGAACCGTGAGATCTGATTGCTTCGAGACTGCCTAGCCAAAGAAGAGCACTTGATGGCCTATGGAGATGAACAATGCTTCTTTAGATTGTCTTTTCTTTTCATAATGTAGGTAGCGAAGGTGGACGATCCTATACGCCATACTTGCACGCCTTCCAAGACAGGGTAAGTCGTCGCGAACAGATCAAAGGTAAGCAAGGTAGAAGAGGTTTGTACGTGTTATAGTTTCTTTCTTTTTATTTCTTAGTTTAGATCTCACACTACCATATTCTCAATTTCTTTTCTTCACTTCCATTGTAAATATCACTTCTTCTTCTCCATCTTCTTTCTTTCTAACTTAACATTAAAATAATAAAAACTTTAGAGATAACTTATTGACAAAGCTTCCATCGCTAGTCCCTCCCTGAGGATCACGACCCGCATAGCCATTGCTACCGCGGATTAGAATTGAGCACCCTGCACTATAATTCTTAAATCTGATATATTATATTTTGTGTGCAGGAAAAACTCAATCAACTTTCCTCGCTCTCATTGATCAATTCGCTCAAAAGTGAATCTAACCTACTGATAGGCGTGTAACAGAATTTGGATTCGGAGTCATGTCTTCCATACTCTTTGTAATTGGTTCTTGAAAATATGAGTATGGAAGTTGAGTTTGAAAATTGTGGTAAAATTGTGAGTCCATAGGATTTTGCGGTTGTTGCTCGGACTCACGCAAGGGTTCCATAC
This sequence comes from Agave tequilana, assembly GCA_038442645.1. Lineage (NCBI taxonomy): Eukaryota > Viridiplantae > Streptophyta > Magnoliopsida > Asparagales > Asparagaceae > Agave > Agave tequilana. Next base: position 106,306 of record JAVJIF010007336.1, on the reverse strand, counting down.
TCAAGTCCAGTATTGAAGTTTGTTCATTTTGAATTGGTGAGACTGGAAAAGATGAGTGGGACTCTTGAAAATTTGGTTGAGATGATGAGTCCAACATGTTTTGCATTCTTTCACAAAAGACTTCCAAACGCTTTTCTAGTTCAGATTCTTCTTCAATGGGATGCTCTAGAAAAGGAGTATGTGGAGTTTGATATGGGAAGGATTGTGAATTGAGCAAATTTTGCATTTGTTGTAAGGACTCTTCTATACTCCTTTCCAATGATGATTTTTCTTCAATTGGTGGTTCAGGAATAGGAGTATATGAATCAAAATTGGGGAACGAATATTGTGAAAATTGTGGACAAGATGGCTGAAAATTGGACTCGGGTAGGAGAATCCCCATGAACTCTGTGAAGAGTTGAAATTATTTTAAAAATTATGGTCATATGGTTGGGGATATGGGTCATATTGATTCGGATAATCCCAACTCGGCATATATGGTGGTTCATGTTATACATTGCCGGGTCAGAGTTATCCGAGTCAAATGAGGTCGGGGTGAAATATAGATTCATATTATAATTGAAAGAATTGTTGTTATTGAAATCCATATCACAATTTACAAAAAAGAAAAACAAACAAACAAACAAACAAAAAACAAAGAAAAAGAAAAAAAACAAGCCTATGCTAGGGTTGACTTAGACCTAGATGACTCCTAACTGGTTAGACTGTCCACGGGGGGTATATTGTCGGAAACTGACCACGAGTTAATCGGCCAGGTAGGGGCAAGATCAGTGGGAGGTATCCGTGCTAGAGCAACGGGCCTAATTATGCCAAACCACTATTCTTCGAGGTTTCGCCTCTCAATCCCCAACCTTAGACACCGATTTAGCAAGAGTCAAATTCTAACAACTTCCCCCTTAGGTCAATCTCCTAAATGAGTCCGAGATGTCCCTAGGGGCCAACGTCTAGCAATTTTTATTAAGGCTTAGGTTGTGTGAGTGGGGAGGTGATTTTTGGGCTAAGGGAGGGTAATAACTTCCCCACCTTATGTTATATTGGGTGTTGCCCTTAAGTTTAATTTGTGCAAGTGTACAATATAGATAAGGATGAACACAAAAAAGCGAGTAAATCACTGAAATGTCTGTCCTAACTATATGCAATGCAATATGTACACCTCCTATCAATATCACAACAACACAAGAATAAAATACAGTATATTGGAATGAAAATTGACACGTGCCTAGATGCAAATGTCTAAACCGTTTTAAAGCATCCAATTACCGTATTTTAATTCTTAATATTATTTACAGTGTACAGGTAATAAAAAAATTAGCAGCAGAAAATAACAATATACAAGAATTACCCGACCACACTTGAGCAAGTGTGGACTTCTGCAATGCTAAAACTTTAACCTGCACACCAAAAAACAAAGAAGAAAAGTTAACAAAAATGTGAAATCAAACCGTCCCATCCCCGGCAACGGCGCCAAAATTTGATCGGGGGAAAACCGCGCACAAAAAGTGTATGTTTTGAAGTGAAGATTTAATGTGTGTGTGCTTTGGCTTTCTCGATACTTCCGTTATAGCATAGAGGCTAAAACGAGTCGAATCCACAAGGATGGGAGGCGATAGAAGCTTTACCGGTTGATTCACGTGTTTGTTAAAGATTCTTCAAAGTTTTAAAGAATGAAAAGAAAAGAAAGTAAAGAATGAAAAGAGAGATACGGTGAAATACGAAGAAGTGGGAAACATTGAAAAGAATGTATTTGTGATTTTTGTTGTTTCTAAAATAAAGTGAAAAACAAAGAAAAATCACGGCTACTAACTACTAATGACTCCACCAACACGCTAACCTCTTAGTGATAGTTGCCTCACATGTATCATCAGTCATCACTAGTCTTTGGTTCAAGAGCTATTCAAAGCATGACCCATATGTAACTTATCACAACCCAACTCATCAAACAAGTGCAAGCTACACTTAAACCATCAATACTATAGAAAAGTAAGCATGGAGTAAAGTAATGTTAGCTTGTTAGTGGTTAGGAAGTTAGAGTGTTAGATCCATCATCATGAGCCATCAATGGCTCTTGCAAGAGCAAGGCCAAAACGAGGCTATTAGATTCATGTGGATTATCATAAAAGAAGTTAAACTAGTTGGTGGTTAGTAGTTAGTTGCCATGAGAGAAAAGTTTAGCTAAACATGTAAAAGAGATTAGAGAGAAGAAAACATAGAGAGGTAAAGAGAGCACCTTTCATAGATTGTCACCTTCTATTACAAGCACTCTTGCATTCCAAGCATGAACCACTCTCTTTCCCTAATACAAGATCTAAAATAAAATGGAAAATACAATGGGGAAGAAGAAGAACTAACCTAACCTAAACTAAACTACAACATGGAAATCAAAACTACCCTAAAATCTGTATATCCCCAATTCAGGAACCCCAGGGGGTATTTATAGGCGCCAAGGGAACAGGGGGCCAGGGGACAAACCCTGGCCCGAAGCGGCGCGCGACGCTTCGGGCCGCGCGCGGTCCTTTCTGTCCCCTGTTTGTTCTGGTGCCCGGTTTTGTCTTTTCAGCCCCTGGTTTGTACAAAATCACCTCTCTAGGTCAATGGCTATCTTTAATAGGCTTTTAATCACCATTATATGGTGATTTAGGGTTCTTCTCCATTGCACACCATGGACCTAGAATGAAGCAAGTAAGGGATTATTAGCAGAATTTAATATGAAATAAATGTGAAGATGTGGTATAAATTATGCAAAGTTAGATACTAATCACACCCCCACACTTATCTTTTTGCTCGTCCCGAGCAAAACAAAAATAAGAAATTATTACACCACTTTCGCAGGTGACGCGATTGCACTGAGCATGTGCAACAAGCCGTTAAACCTCTAAGTTTCCCCTAGAGGAGGAGTTTTGTCTCCTGAGGGTTTTCAGCGGATTACACCCACAAAATCCATAAAGAAAGAAATCAAATGTTAGTATTTTGAAAACACATTTTGAAATAGAGAAAAGTGTTGAAATATTTTTGCGAAAATATAAGTGATCTAAGGTCATAGGTTAACTAGAAATTGTTCTTTCTAAACTAAGTCAAAATGCAAAAAAATCTTTGTTATAAATTAAATGTAAGAATTTAAAATTGAATTGACTCTTTGATCTTTCATAAAATTCGTAGAAAAATATGCACTTTGTGAACTGTGGAGATTTTTGGGATATCGACTCAAACTTTCATGCCATTTATTTAATATATATATTATTTAGCTTTTTTTTAGTTTTCTTAGGCTTTCTTATCTACCCGGGTAGTGAGCCTTTAGCCGGTGACTCCCAAACCAGATGGTCTTAGGGCACCAGATGAGAAAACATCCCTCGGACTTAAGGACTCGAGTAAATAAGGCCACAAAACTAAAAGTGTTATTTTATTTTTTATTCACCATTTTAGGTATGAATAATCATGCTTCCTGAGGCATAATTACCCAACTTCGATAAGTGATTTTTATTATCAAAATTTTATTTTATTTTACTTTATTTTATTTTTTTATTTTTTGTATATATATATATATATTTTATGGCATTTCAGTCTTTGTTTCAATCCCAAAAATTGTGTAAGTGTGGAGTGCATAAATCTAAGGCAAAAAAATTCAAGATCAAATTATCTTTTTAATTTTACTTTCTTATCCTAAAATTAAACAAGATCTATTATTTTGACTCGGTTTAAAATTTCATAATTTTAGGTCTTCCTAATTCCTAAGATAATCTTAATTTTCTTAAAAATGGATCAAAACTATTTCTCTTGTTTCAAAAAGTTTTGTAAAAAGAAAAGAAAAGAGTTTTTTTTTTAAAAAAAATTTATTTAAAAAGAAGTGTAAAAGAAAGAAAATGTAAAACTAACTAATTTAGTAAACCCTCCCCACACTTATCTCACGCATTGTCCTCAATGCATCGTGAATGTGTATATACATGAAATAAATGGGAGAGAAGGAAAATTACCTCAAGGGGGTGGCTCTGGTAGTGGTCGGATTGGGCCAAGCGTTGCGACCCAATCAAGACATCGTGGATCATCCAGAAATCCACCAAGGACCTCTCTGATATGACCCCAAAAAAGAATTATGGATTGAATGGTCTGATTGAAAAATTTATCCCCATCTAATGGCCAATTTTTAAAAATAATGACTGAGTCATTTTCTTCAACATTCTTGTCCAACAATGAAGTGAGATTTTGAGAGATGATTGATTTGGACTCAAATGGAACAGGAACAAAAATCGATACCGACTCGGGAAGTTGACTCAGATCAAGTCGAGAGTCAACAATGAGAGTCAAAATTGGTTCAAAAATAGGGTCCAGACCAAAGAAGTGATGTTCACACACTGTCCCCATTAATGAAGTGTGATCATAAGAGATTGGTGATTCTATTTCACGGTGTACTGGTACAGGATTCAATGTTGACTCTGGAATAGAGAAAAAATCTGGTATGGATACGGGGTCATTATTGAATCAAAAAGTGAAATGGAGTTCCCAACAGGAAGTTCAGGATCACATTCAGGTTCGATTTCAATTTCAGGGAAGGGATAACTTGCCAAAATGTCCAGGCGACTTTCATAACTTGGAGATTGGTCAAGTTCAAATGTATGTTCTGAAATTGAAGCTGGATTTCCAAAATGACATGATTCATGGGTCCAATCAGTAGAGTTAGGGATATAAGAATCGGTCAAAGGTTGACAAGAAAGGCTTTCCTCGCTCTCATTGATCAATTCGCTCAAAAGTGAATCTAACCTACTGATAGGCCGTGTAACAGAATTTGGATTCGGAGTCATGTCTTCCATACTCTTTGTAATTGGTTCTTGAAAATATGAGTATGGAAGTTGAGTTAGGAAATTGTGGTGAAATTGTGAGTCCATAGGATTTTGCGGTTGTTGCTCGGACTCACGCAAGGGTTCCATACTCAAGTCCAGTATTGAAGTTTGTTCATTTGAATTGGTGAGACTGGAAAAGATGAGTGGGACCCTTGAAAATTTGGTTGAGATGATGAGTCCAACATGTTTTGCATTCTTTCACAAAAGACTTCCAAACGCTTTTCTAGTTCAGATTCTTCTTCAATGGGATGCTCTAGAAAAGGAGTATGTGGAGTTTGATATGGGAAGGATTGTGAATTGAGCAAATTTTGCATTTGTTGTAAGGACTCTTCTATACTCCTTTCCAATGATGATTTTTCTTCAATTGGTGGTTCAGGAATAGGAGTATATGAATCAAAATTGGGGAACGAATATTGTGAAAATTGTGGACAAGATGGCTGAAAATTGGACTCGGGGTAGGAGAATCCCCATGAACTCTGTGAAGAGTTGAAATTATTTTGAAAATTATGGTCATATGTTTGGGGATATGGGTCATATTGATTCGGATAATCCCAACTCGGCATATATGGTTGGTTCATGTTGTACATTGCCGGGTCAGAGTTATCCGAGTCAAATGAGGTCGGGGTGAAATATAGATTCATATTATAATTGAAATAATTGTTGTTATTGAAATCCATATCACAATTTACAAAAAATAAAAACAAACAAACAACAAACAAACAACAAAGAAAAAGAAAAAAAACAAGCCTATGCTAGGGTTGACTTAGACCTAGATGACTCCTAACTGGTTAGACTGTCCACGGGGGGTATGTTGTCGGAAACTGACCACGAGTTAATCGGCCAGGTAGGGGCAAGATCAGTGGGAGGTATCCGTGCTGGAGCAACGGGCCTAATTATGCCAAACCACTGTTCTTCGAGGTTTCGCCTCTCAATCCCCAACCTTAGACACCGATTTAGTAAGAGTCAAATTCTAACAACTTCCCCCTTAGGTCAATCTCCTAAATGAGTCCAAGATGTCCCTAGGGGCCAACGTCTAGCAATTTTTATTAAGGCTTAGGTTGTGTGAGTGGGGAGGTGATTTTTGGGCTAAGGGAGGGTAATAACTTCCCCACCTCATGTTGTATTGGGTGTTGCCCTTAAGTTTAATTTGTGCAAGTGTGCAATATAGATAAGGATGAACACAAAAAAGCGAGTAAATCACTGAAATGTCTGTCCTAACTATATGCAATGCAATATGTACACCTCCTATCAATATCACAACAACACAAGAATAAAATACAGTATATTGGAATGAAAATTGACACGTGCCTAGATGCAAATGTCTAAACCGTTTTAAAGCATCCAATTACCGTATTTTAATTCTTAATATTATTTACAGTGTACAGGTAATAAAAAAAATTAGCAGCAGAAAATAACAATATACAAGAATTACCCGACCACACTTGAGCAAGTGTGGACTTCTGCAATGCTAAAACTTTAACCTGCACACCAAAAAACAAAGAAGAAAAGTTAACAAAAATGTGAAATCAAACCGTTCCCATCCCCGGCAACGGCGCCAAAATTTGATCGGGGGAAAACCGTGCACAAAAAGTGTATGTTTTGAAGTGAAGATTTAATGTGTGTGTGCTTTGGCTTCCTCGATACTTCCGTTATAGCATAGAGGCTAAAACGAGTCGAATCCACATGGATGGGAGGCGATAGAAGCTTTACCGGTTGATTCACGTGTTTGTTAAAGATTCTTCAAAGTTTAAAGAATGAAAAGAAAAGAAAGTAAAGAATGAAACGAGAGATACGGTGAAATACGAAGAAGTGGGAAACATTGAAAAGAATGTATTTGTGATTTTTGTTGTTTCTAAAATAAAGTGAAAAACAAAGAAAAATCATGGCTACTAACTACTAATGACTCCACCAACACGCTAACCTCTTAGTGATAGTTGCCTCACATGTATCATCAGCCATCACTAGTCCTTGGTTCAAGAGCTATTCAAAGCATGACCCATATGTAACTCATCACAACCCAACTCATCAAACAAGTGCAAGCTACACTTAAACCATCAATACTATAAAAAAGTAAGCATAGAGTAAAGTAATGTTAGCTTGTTAGTGGTTAGGAAGTTAGAGTGTTAGATCCATCATCATGAGCCATCAATGGCTCTTGCAAGAGCAAAGCCAAAACGAGGCTATTAGATTCATGTGGATTATCATAAAAGAAGTTAAACTAGTTGGTGGTTAGTAGTTAGTTGCCATGAGAGAAAAGTTTAGCTAAACATGTAAAAGAGATTAGAGAGAAGAAAACATAGAGAGGTAAAGAGAGCACCTTTCATAGATTGTCACCTTCTATTACAAGCACTCTTGCATTCCAAGCATGAACCACTCTCTTTCCCTAATATAAGATCTAAAACAAAATGAAAAATACAATGGGGAAGAAGAAGAACTAACCTAACCTAAACTAAACTACAACATGGAAATCAAAACTACCCTAAAATCTGCATATCCCAATTCAGGAACCCCAGGGGGGTATTTATAGGCGCCAAGGGAACAGGGGCCAGGGGACAAACCCTGGCCCGAAGCGGCGCGCGCGCCGCGGCCCAGGCTGCGTTTTCGTGGCCATTCAATGGTCGTGCGCGCGGCGCTTCGAGCCGCGCGCGGTCCTTTCTGTCCCCCGTTTGTTCTTGTGCCCGGTTTTGTCTTTTCAGCCCCTGGTTTGTACAGAATCACCTCTCTAGGTCAATGGCTATCTTTAATAGGCTTTTAATCACCATTAAATGGTGATTTAGGGTCTTCTTCTCCATTGCACACCATGGACCTAGAATGAAGCAAGTAAGGGATTATTAGCAGAATTTAATATGAAATAAATGTGAAGATGTGGTAAAAATTATGCAAAGTTAAATACTAATCAACCTCCACTGAGGATTTGGGGCAAATACAATTGGGAGTGTTGGCCCAGAGGCCTTCCACTCTAGTTTTGATGATGATTAACTCATGTAGTTATGTTTACTAATAATCATGTGATTTTAGTTTCAGATCATTAATCAAGATATTAGTTGGTGATTGCTTCAATAAGATGAGTTTTGAAGCCCTCACATGGTGATTCCAGAGCCCGAGCATCAAGATCATACCTAGCACTTGTTGGAGTCTCGCTCGTGGATCACATTTTGGATCGAGTCGACTTGAAGATGGAAGATCGTCAAGAAGACTTAGGTATCCATAGTTTAGTTTAGTGTGTTTTAGATCCATTTGTAAAGCTTAGAATAGTTGATATGCTCAAGTGCACAACACACACGTTTTATGGATATTGGTTTTCATGAATAGTTTAGATCAAAACAAGTTTAAATGGTTTTTATGTATATTAGATGTGTTTTATATACAAACATGCTTCATATCTTAGACAAACTTATTTTGATATGTCTATTCATGTGTTTTAAGAAAAATCAGATTTCCTTTTGAAAAATCCAAGTTTGATAAAATACAGGTTTTGGTTTTGATAAAATTTCTAAGACACAAAAAATGTTTCAAATTGCTTGATATTTGAGTTAAAATTTTTATCACATGTTTATATATCAATGCAAAATGATAAAACTATTTTGTGAATTTTTAGAAGATTTACAAGATTTATTAGAATATTTTTTAACATGTTTTTCTGACCCAGAATATTGGCTGCCAGGCGCTGGCGGTCGACCGAGACGGTCGACCGTGTTCCAGAGCCGGTCGACCGTTCGGTCGACCGACGTGCACAGGTCCGTGCACGTCTGGCCAGCAACTGGGCCGGTCGACCGGGCGGTCGACCGGACAGAGAGCTTTGCTCTCTGTAAAATTGTGGTCGACCGGGATGCCCCAACGGTCATATTATGACCGTTGGCGGTCGACCGGCCGGTCGACCGCCAGTTGTCTGGCTGTCAGAAACAACCAAACATCTAGTTTTTGGGAAGAGGCTATTTAAGCCTCATCTCTTGGGGTTTTTGATATACTTTTCAAGAGCAAAAATTTCCCTATTCTCTGGTTTTAAAACAAGTTTTCAAAAGTGTTTAAGTGCCAAAAAGATCTATCTTTATATTGTTTTAGGTTTTTGGAAAAATCAAAGGAAATAGAATTTTGGGAGATTTGTATTTGTTCTTCATTTCCATTATCTTCAAGAGTTTTCCCAAGATTATTTCTTTGAGTTTTTGTTTTCCAAACACCTAGTTTTTCCACACTTGAGCTATCTTCTATCCTATTCTATTAGGATCTTTGTTTTGTGGAAAAGAGATTGTTTGAGGTTGTGGAAACCTCTAAGTTGTAAACCCTCCTTGATTTGTTGTATCCCTCTTTAGTAGAGGTTGATCGGAGTGGTGTTTACTCCCTCTAGTGAGAGGTGGAGTTTGGTTTGTATCCCTCTTCGGTAGAGGTGGATTGTGGTTGTTTGGCTACGGGCCTACCCCTCGGTTGTGAGGTGGTGTTTGAGAGAGGAGTTCGGTACTCCCGGTTGTACAAATCCTCCTCGGTGGAGGTTCCCTCGGTGGGAGTCCTCGGTGGACAAGATAGTGGATTATGTTGGCCCAAAGGCCATTATCCCAGTTATTTTGATGATAACAAAACATATTTAGTTATGTATTTAATACTTTTGTTTAAAAGGATTTCAGGTTCAAGAACAGGTTTTTTGACGGCTCCGCTAAAAGACTCACAAGTTTGCACGCCGCAAAAAATGAAGATTCCCAAGCTATGCACAACTAGGATGCTTCGGGATCAAGATGATGATGTGAAGATCAAGACAAGATCAAGACGACAAAGAAAACAAGATTTGTATTTTTATTTTTTATTTTAGATATTTTGTCAAAGCTAGATATTAGAAGTAGAGCTATGTGATTATCACACACACACCTCTTAGTTAGGTTCATGGCTTCAAAAAGATTTTCAATTTTCATTTCTAACTTAGTTTTTAAAGTGAACATGTTTGGAAATAAGCTTTTAGAAAAACAATAGTTTTGGAAAAACACTTTTATGGAAAAACAAGTTTTTATCAAAGGGATTTTTATCAAACTATTTTAATATGATAGAAGTATGAAATATGCTCATACTCTATGTTTTTACAAGTTCCAAAATTTAACCCAAGACCATAAACCCAAAACCAAAATTCTGGTTCTGGAAGTTCTGATATTTCAGAACTCACAGTAACCGGTCGACCGACCCGGTCGACCGATGTGCACAAACTGTGCATGTTTATATCAGTCGACCGGTCCGGTCGACCGAGGCAATTTCGTGTTCACAGGATTTTTCGGTCGACCGACCCGGTCGACCGCCTGCCCCAACGGTCAGATTTTTGACCGTTGGCGGTCGACCGACCCGGTCGACCGGACTTTGTTAAAAGTTCTGACAGATCCAACAGCTATTTTTTCTGGCTGATTCTCTTTTGGGATTTGATACCAATGATTTGTGAGGCTGTTTTTGACCCCTATAAATAGAGGGTCACCTCATATTGATAAAACAACTATTGAAAAATAATTGCAAAAGATTTTCACAAGAGCTTTACAAAGAATTCCAATTTCTTTCTTTTACAAAAGATTTCTAAAAGCCTAAATTCCCAACACCCAACTAGTAGCCTATTCCTCTACCTTCTCTCTAGTTTTTGCACACCACAATCCCAAGTTCTACATCTATATCATTGGTTCTAGGATTGTGCAAGTGAGCTATTTTGATCAAGTGTGATCACCTTTCTTCTTGAGTGAAGTTGTAGAGGCATCGGCCTCAAGGGAGCTAGTGAGCTTCGGGTGGTGTTGCGGCATCACAAGTGTAGGGACAAGTGTGTCCTTGTATTGGCGATCCGGTGGGATCAACGATAGTAGTGCAAATCCTTCAAGTGTGAAGGCGGGGACGTAGAGCGTGGCTCGAACCTCGGAAACACATCCTTGCGTTTGCGTTTGCTCGAATTTTCTCTCAACTCTACTCCTTTTAATTCTTGCACATTTATTGTTATATTTATTGCAAGTCTATATTTGTGCTATTTGTGTGTTAAATTTTAAATTCCGCATTATTGCCTTAATTCATATAGCCATCACCTATTCACCCCCCCCCCTCTAGGTGATTTCAATTGGTATCAGAGCCTAACCCTACAACTTAGGTCTAACCACCTTAGGGAGATCCATATTTGGCTATATACATTTTTGTTGCATTTACATTTGCTTGTGCATTCATGGCATCCATGGACTTTTCTAGCATTAAATCCCCACCCAATTTGATGGCTTGAACTTTCCCATTTGGAAAGTCAAGATGAACTTATTTTTGAAATCCTTAGGTGTTAGGGTAGCTAGGGCTATAACCAAAGATTTTATTGAACCCACTAGTGATGAGAGCACATGGTCCGAGGATACTTCCAAAGACTATGAGGCTAATGCTAGGGCACAATATGCATTGACCCAAGCATTAAATGAGGATGACCTTGCACGCATAATTAATTGTAAATCCGCATTTGAGGTTTGGAACATACTCATTGTGACTCATGAGGGAACGTCTCAAGTCAAGAGAGCCAAAGTTGACTTGCTACGTTCTCAATATGAGATTTTTACATGTTTGATAATGAGAGCATTGATGATATGCTCACCCGTTTTACAAAAATAACTAATGCTCTTTCTTCCTTAGGCGACAAGATTGATAATGATCAAAAGATAAGGAAGGTAATTAGAGCTCTTCCCAAAGCTTGGGAAGTCAAGGCGACCACACTCAAGGAGCTCAACGACAAAGAGGAGATGGACTTCTCCGGCTTCATCGGAAATCTCAAGACGCATGAGATGGAGATGAAAGTTAGAGAAGAGAGGGAGGCACCAAAGAAGAAGACGATTGCCTTCAAAGCCACTCCTACTACCATTGAGGAAGACGACTCATCCGAAGATTGCGATGAGGATTTCGCCATGCTCATCCGGAAGGTGGGCAAGATGTTCTACAAGAAGGGACGGCAAAGTAACTTCCAAAGAGGGAAACCTCAAGGAAGGTACGAGAAGAAAAGAGAAGAACCCGGTCCTTGCTTCCATTGCAAGAAGATCGGTCACCTAATTGCCGATTGCCCCGCTCTCCAAGCAACCACCTCCAAGCACGGGAAGAAGAAGAAAGCTTTGGCCGCTACATGGGATGATTCGGAGTCGGAATCCGAAGAGGAGCACGACGCCGCCAACATGTGCTTTATGGCACAAGGTGAGGATTCTTCTAAGGTATGTCTAGAAACTTCCATTGATGATGATGATCTCACAATGGATGAACTTGCTCAATTTTTTGAAGAATTGCAACATAGGTATGAGATTTCACAATCTCATAATAAGAAATTGAAAAAGGAAAATGATGTTTTGAAGAACAAACTTGAAATTTGTTTAAAAGAGAAAAATGAGTTATCTAGTTCTTTTGAAAAATTGAAAAATGATTTTGATAAGTATAAGGTAGCTAATAAAGGAAAAACCCCCATGATTTCTAGTAATAAAAATATTTTTGTTGAAATTCAAAAACGTGTTGATTCCTTAGATAACACTTTAAAGAAATGTGCATTTGATTTTAACAAGCTTGCATCTAAATTTCCTAAGGGAATAGCCCAAGGGAAACATGTTCATCATAAACATGCTACACATAAACATGCACACACACATAACCATGCTTTTATGTACAATAGTGGTAGAATTTTTATTTGCACGTATTGTGGCCGCAAAGACCATCTAGAAAAGTTTTGCTATGCTAAGAATAATGTAAAGAATAAATTTGTTTGGGTTCGCCCCGGATCTAACCCCAAAGGACCCACTAAGATTTGGGTACCAAAAGAGCCACCGAATTTAAATGATACAGGTATAGGTGGATCTACACCCTCCAAGACTTAGGAGGAGGTGGTGCCCGGATGGTAGGTGCAACAAGGCTTAAAGATCATATCGTGTTTGCATCGCTATCGTGGAGGCACCTATTTTGGAGATTGCCCTTCAATTGGTAACTTCTCCATTTAAAAGTTTTTGATTTTTAGTCATGTATACATATGTATAGAATTGATAGTTTGCTTTTGTACTCTATTGATATATGCTTGTATAGAACTACTTTTCTATCATGTTGTATATGTGCCTTGTGTTAACTTCTATATCTTTTGTTTCATGCCTTGTTTAATGTATGTCCACATGTATAGTTTATAATTTGTGATTATATACTTGTATACATATACACATTATTTTCATAAATAAAAATAAACATTTGTAAAATTTCCTATTTAAACAAACACCTTAAAGATGGCAATTGCGCACCTCAACTCATTCAAGAGGAATCAAGAGGATGAAGTTCAGAACCCGTCACTGGGTATTCGGCTTCAACATCTTTAAAATCTTTGTTTAAATATGAAAATTAAAATTAAAAAAAAGGGATTGCATGAATTTTGATGTTGTAATAACTTAATGAAGATTTAAAACCTGTTGGTGTATTCCTATATGTTTTATATGTCATACCTATTTTGACTACAAATTTCTTTAAAAAATTTTTTGGGCCAGATGCTGTTAACAGATTTCAGGCAAAGCCGGTCGACCGACCTATAAAGCCCCGGTCGACCGACTCTGCCTGAGAAGAAATTTTTATTTCTTTTCTGTTATCGGTCGACCGACTATATGTCCCGGTCGACCGATCTAGTCTGCAGAGTTCTCGGGTTAATTCGGTCGACCGACCCGGTCGACCGTTCTGAAAATTCAGAACTCTCGGGTTGTTTCGGTCGACCGGACCGGTCGACCGATCGTCGAATTCTGCCCTATATCTGTCATTTCTTTTCACTTTTTTCTCTCTCTCTCTCTCTCACTCAGCCGACGAACCCAACTCCTTCTTACTTCAAAAATTTTCTTTCTCTCCAATCACTCAACCGATCTCAAATTAACTTAAAACCCTCCTCAAATTCCTTCTTCTACTTCCTGATCTTCAGTTTCAAGCATATCCAACCGCAGGATTTGAAGAAATTCGGTTTTTACTGATCTAGGGTTTCAGTTCTTCAAGATTAAGGTAAAAATTCGATTTTTGACTCAGTTTTTCATATCTTGCTTTGAGATCAACTATCTATTGTCATCAATTCTAGGTTTCTAAGCATCTAGATCGTGCCATAACTTGATTAAACCTAAAAATCCAATTTTTATTCATCATGCCGAAACGATCTCAAACTGAGAAAGGGAAGGCTGTTGCTCAACCTTCATCTCAGGTTCCTAGACCCGTTAGGCTCTTTCTAAATGATCTTGCTGCTGATCGGTATTCCCATCTCTCCACTAGGAATATCAACTCGGGGAGATTTGTTGTTATCCAAGATTTCGATCACTTGAATATCCCCCACATCTTGCAGACCAACAATTTAGTGGAATTCTTGACCATCAAGGAGCAAGTTTACACCTCTCTTGTTCCTTACTTTTATGCTAATTTTGAATTTGATGGTAATCGTATCACTTCTAGAGTTTTAGGTAGAGACATCGACCTTTCTATCGGTTGATTTGCTAGGATTCTGCATCTCTCCACTGGTGGAGCAGATGTGTATACCCATGATCTGCATGACTTTGAATTCCCGGACGGTGAGTCTGCGCTCACCGCCTCTACCTTGATCCACGGGGATGACAACCCCGGTCTAGTAAGGAATGAGGTTGTGAGTAGGTACACTCTCACTGCTCAGGTCCTTGCTAAGATTATTTTCTTCAACATTGTCCCCAAGCATGGTGAGTATAGCCACGCTAGGGGTTGCGTACCTTGATTATCTATTGCCTTCTTCGAGGCATTAAGATAAACTTTCCTAGAGTCATAGCCTCTCACATGGCTTCTGATCAGATTCGTACTGCGGGTAGAAGCTTGCCCTACGGCATGCTAATTACCCATCTTCTTAGGGCTCTTGATTTTGATCTTTCTGCCGAAAGTCCCTCCAATCCCTTGACCAATATCAACGGAGTTGTCCTGAAGATGATGGAAGCTCAGCTGCGTAGACACGCTCCTGTGCAACCACCTATTCCTCCTGTTGGTCCTGGTTCATCTTCTGCACCTGGATCTTCTTCCTCTTCAGCCCCTGTTTTCCTCCTGAGTTTCAGGCCCTTCTCTCTTCGGAGGTCCGCTCTCAGATCGAGGCGCACCAGGCCTGGGTCGAGAAGCGCGACGCAGCTATTCGTGCGGAGTTGGATGCTCGTGCCATTCAGGATGCTGCTTTTCGGGCGGAGATCCGGAACAACATGTCTTATTTTGCTGAGTCCATGAGATTCGTGGACGTTCAGTTTCAGGCTCTTTTTACAAAATTTGACATGCTCGTTCCTGACCGTACTCCGATTGCTTGTCGACTCCCAGCCACCGGTCCTCCATTCCCTCCCAGAGCTCGTTCTTCTGTTCCACCACCGCGCACCAGAGTAGATGGCATGGATCCAGAGGAGGTTGCTTCTTCCTCAGAGGAAGAAGATGGTGGTGCCAAGAAGATGGCTGAGGGCTCATCTGAGCATGCCGACGACGAGGAGGACGAGGATGCTGGAGATGATGATGATGTTGCTGAGTGACCTCCCCTTTTGATGATGTCAAAAAGGGGGAGAGTTATTTGGGGAGTTATTTAGGGAGAGTTATATTTGTGTTTGGTTTGTGTTTGGATATTTTGTGATGTAGTACTTTATTTTGTGATGGACATGTAGTATTTGTTGTTTGGACATGTAGTACATGTAGTATTTGTTGTTTGGACATGTAGTACATGTAGTATTTGTTGTTTGGACATGTAGTATTTTTTTTATTTTGCTTTGGACATGTATTTTTTTGTATGTGTTGTGGACATGGTTATCTTTTGTTTTTATGTATCTCTTATCTATGTCATATCTGAACTCATTTCCTTCATCTATTCTATGACATGAGTATTTGGTATCATTTGTTGGCATGGAAATATGGTGTTTATCATTTACATATGTTTTCCTATATATGCATGTGTTGAGGGGGAGCTTCATTTGAAGTCTCTACCCAAAATATTTTGTGATAACTACATATGTTTTGCCATCATCAAAAAGGGGGAGATTGTTGGCCCAAAGGCCATTATCCCAGTTATTTTGATGATAACAAAACATATTTAGTTATGTATTTAATACTTTTATTTAAAAGGATTTCAGATTCAAGAACAGGTTTTTTGACGGCTCCGCTAAAAGACTCACAAGTTTGGACGCCGCAAAAAATGAAGATTCCCAAGCTATGCACAACTAGGATGCTTCGGGATCAAGATGATGATGTGAAGATCAAGACAAGATCAAGACGACAAAGAAAACAAGATTTGTATTTTTATTTTTTATTTTAGATATTTTGTCAAAGCTAGATATTAGAAGTAGAGCTATGGGATTATCACACACACACCTCTTAGTTAGGTTCATGGCTTCAAAAAGATTTTCAATTTCCATTTCTAACTTAGTTTTTAAAGTGAACATGTTTGGAAATAAGCTTTTTAGAAAAACAATAGTTTTGGAAAAACACTTTTATGGAAAAATAAGTTTTTATCAAAGGGATTTTTATCAAACTATTTTAACATGATAGAAGTATGACATATGCTCATACTCTATGTTTTTACAAGTTCCAAAATTTAACCCAAGACCATAAACCCAAAACCCAAAATTCTGGTTCTGAAAGTTCTGATATTTCAGAACTCACAGTAACGGTCGACCGACCCGGTCGACCGATGTGCACAAACTGTGCATGTCTATATCAGTCGACCGGTCCGGTCGACCGAGGCAATTTCGTGTTCACAGGATTTTTCGGTCGACCGACCCGGTCGACCGCCTGCCCCAACGGTCAGATTTTTGACCGTTGGCGGTCGACCGACCCGGTCGACCGGACTCTGTCAAAAGTTCTGACAGATCCAACAGCTATTTTTTCTGGCTGATTCTCTTTTGGGATTTGATACCAACGATTTTGTGAGGCTGTTTTTGACCCCTATAAATAGAGGGTCACCTCATATTGATAAAACAACTATTGAAAAATAATTGCAAAAGATTTTCACAAGAGCTTTACAAAGAATTCCAATTCCTTTCTTTTACAAAAGATTTCTAAAAGCCTAAATTCCCAACACCCAACTAGTAGCCTATTCCTCTACCTTCTCTCTAGTTTTTGCACACCACAATCTCAAGTTCTACATCTATATCATTGGTTCTAGGATTGTGCAAGTGAGCTATTTTGATCAAGTGTGATCACCTTTCTTCTTGAGTGAAGTTGTAGAGGCATCGGCCTCAAGGGAGCTAGTGAGCTTCGGGTGGTGTTGCGGCATCACAAGTGTAGGGACAAGTGTGTCCTTGTATTGGCGATCCGGTGGGATCAACGATAGTAGTGCAAATCCTTCAAGTGTGAAGGCGGGGACGTAGAGCGTGGCTCGAACCTCGAAAACACATCCTTGCGTTTGCGTTTACTCGAATTTTCTCTCAACTCTACTCCTTTTAATTCTTGCACATTTATTGTTATATTTATTGCAAGTCTATATTTGTGCTATTTGTGTGTTAAATTTTAAATTCCGCATTATTGCCTTAATTCATATAGCCATCACCTATTCACCCCCCCCCCCTCTAGGTGATTTCAGATTAGAAATCCTTCTCGGTGAAGGCAGGGACGTAGAGCTAGGGGCTCGAACCTTGGAACATATCCTTGTGTTTGCGTTTGATCCATTGTCTCTCTAACTCTCTCTCTTTATTTGTGTTGTGCATCTTTCATATCATTCATATCTATTTGCTTGTGTTGTGCCTTGCATCATTCATATTGTTATATATCCATTATATGCTTGGCTTGTGTTTGTGTGCCTCACTTATACTTAACCACGAGAGCTTCATATAGCACCTCAACCCTTATCTATGGGAATCAAGAGGAGTTAGTTCAGAGCCCTTTACGGGGAATTCGGCTACACTCGTTGGTTGTATTAAGTGTAGTTGCAAATTATTTTTTAGCTTCCGCATTTAGTTTCTAGATTAGCCATATCACCTATTCACCCCCCCTCTAGGTGATTTCAATTGGTATCAGAGTCTACGCTCCTGATACTTTAGGTTTAACAACCTAGGAGTGAGATCTTGGTTTAGCTAATCTACATTTGCATTTGCATATATTCGTTTGCACATATTTTTGTTTGCACACATTTAGTTTGCCCTCATGGATAGCCCTCCTATGTTTGACATTTCTAGACTTGAGATTTGGAAGGCCATGATGAGTAGCTATTTGAAGACCCTAGTATTGCATGTTTTCCTTGTCGCTACCAAGAAATGCTATCTTGGTAATAGCAATCATATAGGGGCCAATGCACAAGCCCTTGAGGCTATTAGAAGCACGCTGTCTAAAGATTATTGATTGGTAGTCAAAAGTGCATTTTATCATAACATTTACCATCACATTTTCATATTTATTCATTTAATTCTGCACAATTATTAATAATTTATAATTTATTGTGTGCAGGCCTCGAATTATTATTTTAATAATAAATAAAGCTTAATGAAGCCCAAAAGCCCATATTTGGAGCCCAAGAGTCAAAGTGCAAATAGCAGATTGTCAAAGTGCAATTATGCAAGGGCTAAAGTTGCAATTATTAAAAATGAGGGAAGGATAGAATTCTACCCAACCCTAAACTCTTGCAAGATGAGCATAAAAGCCAAAGATAAGAAGGAAATTCGTGGATAAAAGATTTGGGATATTTGAGATCAAGGTAACTTGATTTCTAAGTTATCTCGAAAATCCAGAATAAAGAGCCAGGATCACACTTCCAGAAGCAAGCGCCCAGATGGACGGACCAGAAGAAGCCACGCGCCAAAGCGCGTGGCCAGATTCCCTAGAAATGCCGCAATTCCACGGCAAAATCCCAGTTTCTGCGGCAAAGTTGATGACATCATGGACCAACTTTCGTGGGCTACTTCATCCGGGACTCTTCGGCCTTCTGCATCTATAAATACCCCCTGCAGTGCAACGTACAGAGTCGTCCAGAGGCGAGCCAAGGGCCAAAAAGCTACGTTTTAGTCTTCTTCTAGGTTGTAGTTAGGTTTTTCTTTTTATTTTCAAGAGAGAGAGAGGTTTATGTTGAGCGTGACACCGATGTATCTTCTCTTCTCTGCCATTGATTAAAGCAATAAAGGTAATTATTTTTCTTTTGTTCATTGTTCTTATATTTTATTTTTCTTTTTGTTTTCCTTTCTTTTTCTTTGTGATCTCTTGTGGTTGTTGATGAACATGCAAGTGGATTCCAAAAGCAAGTATAACTAAGCTATGTGAGAACCAGCGATAGTTCATGAAGACGTTCTCCTCCAAGCTATGCATCACTTCGTTCTTGATATGCTTGACGATATAATGTGCACAAGGATTGAGCTCGAGTTTATGATCTATTCGTGGAACGCCTCCTAAGCAAGGTAGAACATGTAAGGTTTTCACGTTTTTCTTCAACCAAACTCAAGTAAGTATTCTTTTCTTTTCTTTTCTTTTCTTTTCTTTTTGTAGATTAAATCATAACTCATCTCCATATTCTTTTTTCGACCATTGTAAATACCTCTATCTTTCTAACTTAACTAATAAAAATAAAAACTTTAGAGAAACTTGCTTAACGCTTCCATCGCAGTCCCTCCCTGAGGATCACGACCCGCATAGCCCTGCTACCGCGGATTAGAATTGAGAACTTGCACATCTATTCTTAAAACTAAAATACTATATTTTGTGTGCAGGAAATCTCAGTCAATAAATTGGCGCCGTTGCCGGGGAGGGACGGTAAGTTATTCTCTAATAAAAAAATATTTTTTATTAACTAATTCTTTTATTCTTTTCTGTTTGCAGGTTTGGAGAACAGAAAACAGAAACATAGCAGCAGCAGTGGACATATAGCTATCCTGTGCCTCTGCCCTCGAAGGCAGAGCACAGGAAGCTACTGTTTTGCCGCAGATCTGCGGCCAGAGCCGCAATTCTGCGGCAACAGTAGAGAACTACTGATCCTAATTTCTGCAGGTTGCTGCAAAGTTCGAATACTGTTTACTGCTCTGTTGATTTTGTTCTGTGATAACCCTGCTTACTGCTAATTAATTCAACAGTAAAAAGTTTGTTGTTAATGATAAAAATTGATTAGACGTTTGCATATTAGGCACGTGTCTTTTCAATTTATTTATTTTTACTGTTGAAGAGTGCTGGCGACAAGGTACGTTTGCATAGCATATAGATTAGGAAACACTCTTGGTTGTTTACTGCTTTCTTGAGTGATTACTTTTCTACAGCTTTACACGTACACTAATTCATCTTAAGGGCATAACCCATAAATAAGATAAGGTGGGGATTTCATCACCCTTCCTTAGCCCAAAAATCATATCCCAAGCACTCACTAACCCAAGCCTAACTTAAAAATTAGTAGACGTTGGCCCTAGGGACATCTCAGACTCAATAGGAGATTATCCTAAGGAGGAACAGTGCTGGAAATTAACTCTTGCTAAATCAGTGTCTAGAAAAGGGATTGAGGGCCGAAAGCCCGAAGATTGGTGGTTATTTAATTAAGGAACGTCTTTGACAGAAAACCTCCCACCACTCTTGCCCTGACCTGGCTGATTAACTTGTGGTCAAAGTCTGCACCCGACCTCCCGTGGACAGTCTAACCAGTTAGGAGTCGTCTAGGTCATAGGTCTACCCTAACTTAAGTTAGAATTTTTCTCTTTTTTGTTTGTTTATTTGTTTGTTTTCTTTTTTCTTTGTTTGTGTTGGTGTGATATGGCATATAATAATAATTCCAATTTTAATCCATATTACACACCTAACTATTATTCGGATATTACCAACCCGGCATATCACAACTTTGACCAATCTAGTGTGCCGGAATGGTCTTATCTGAATAACGATAACCCACACCCCCCATCTTATGACTATAATTTCCATAATAATTTTAACTCGTCACAGAGTTTATGGGGTTTCGAGTCCCCCGAGTCTAATTCTCGACCAAATTATCCTCTATATCCATCTAGTCCACATTCTTCCCAAGATTCATACTCAGATCCACCCATTCAGAATAGAAATCCATCTATCTTGGAAATGATGAGTATGAATGAGTCCAAGCAAAAATCACCATCAATCTTAGACATGATGATGCGTGAGTCCACCGACTCACAACTTCATCACGATTACCCGTCCTATTTTCAAGTCCAATCAGAACATGATGCACCTATCGACTATGAAGGGATGCTTGCCGCCATGAATCAGGCTAGATTAGCCCATGATCATGACCTAGATTTGATGGTTGAATCTTTACGTTCTCACCGTTCGGCCATTTCTGCTTTCATTGACCACTCGATTAGAGCCGACGAACCAAGTTACTTTGGACAACAAGATTCTAATTCAGTACCATCATGTGAACTTGCCGAAACTTCAAATTCTGATAACTTGGCAAGTTTTTCCTTTCCTGAATTAGAACTTGAACATGAATATGATCATGATCTTCCACTTGATGATTCAATTTTATTTCCTGATCCAATAATGACTCCAGTGTCTCCACCTGATTTCACTTTTCCCGAGTCAACATTGGATCCTATTCCAATTCATTATGAAATTGAATCACCCATTTTAGATGATCATATTGAACTTGACCTAGATTCTCACAATCTCTTTACTTCTGAAACTGATTGTACAATTCTGACGGAAGATGTTGACCTTAGTTTTGAAGAATTGTATGGCGATGAGCTAGAATTCCTTAATATTGGAAGTAAAGAGATATCACTCATATTAGGTCACATTTCATTGTGGGAAGAAGATTGTGGACTTGAGTTTCTATTTCTTGACTTGGACCCACTTCCTGAACTTAGCCCGACTCCTGAGCCCTTACTTGATTTGAGCTTCTTCCCTGAGTCGGTATTCGTTCCCGCACCAATAATGTCCAAGTCAATAATTCCATCTTTTCATACTCCATTTTAGGACAAGGAGGTTGAGACAATTAACTCTGAAATTTATTATGAAAATTGAAAATTTGATGGGGTGGAAATACTAAAAACTGATTATACATATATTTTAGTGGGTTATGTAAGGAAAGTTTCTGGTGGGTTCCACCAAATTATCTGTTATCTTGATTGGGCCGCATTTCGTGGACCAATTAGACCACCTCCGGAACCACCACCTTAAGGTAACTTCCGCCTTCTCTTGTTCTGTTTCATGCATATATGCATTCATTCATACATTGAGGACAATGCATGAGATAAGTGTGGGGGTGGGCTTTACTAACATACTAACATAGGTAAAAACTAACAAAAATTTGCTAAAAAAATAAAAAAAAAATTTGTTATAAAAAGGAAGTATTTTGACTTATTTTTTGAAAGAAATCTAAGTTAGTTTTAAGGATTAGGAAAATCATGATTAGGATTTCTAAAAACTTGGTCAAAATAAATAAATTGTTTAAATTTTAGGTATAGGAGAGAAATTGAATAAATAATTAGTCTTGATTTTTACCTTAATGAAATGTGCATACCTAATGCATATCTAGGATTCTAAGACAAAGACCTTTGTGCCTCATATATATTAAAAAAAAGAGAGAGAGAAAATCAGCAATTAAGCTGGATACATGTACCTCAAGAAGCATAAGTATTCACGCCTAAAGGTGAATGCAAAAAATATAAAAAATAATAAAACCTTAGTTTCGTGGCCTAATTCACTCGAATTTGAGTCCGCGGGGTGTTTTCTCACCTGGTGCCCTAAAGCCGACCGGTTTGGGAGTCATCGACTTTAAGTTCGCTACATGGGTGGATTAGAAAGCCTAAACTAAGAAAATTAATTATATGTATTAACACATCTAATAATCAATTAGTTAGGTATTAGGGCCTCAAGAAGCCTTGATACTTACACGAAGAAAATTAGATGAGTTATACATATCAAAAAATAATAATATTATTATATAAATAAATAATAAAGAGGCATGAGAGTCCAAGTTAAGGAATTCTTAGTAAAAACATAAGGATGCATATGATTTTGGTAATGAAAAAGACTATATTAGAAATTCAATTTTAATTCTTACCTAAAATGAAAAACAATTAATTTTATAAAGACTAAGTTTAAAGAATGAATAAAAATGAGGATCCTAAAACTTATAGACTACTTAATCTCTTCAATAATAATTCAAATATTTTTCTTTTTATGGATTTTGTAGGTGCAATCCGCTGAAAACCCTCACGAGACAACACTCGTCCTCTAGGGTAACCTAGAGGTTTAACGGCTTGTTGCACGTGCTAAGTGCAATCGTGATTCCTACGAAAGTGAGTTAAGTTAGATAACTTTTCGTTTCTTTTTCTTTTTCTTTGTTTTTACTCGAGGACGAGCAAAAAGATAAGTGTGGGGGTGTGATTGGTAGTCAAAAGTGCATTTTATCATAACATTTACCATCACATTTTCATATTTATTCATTTAATTCTGCACAATTATTAATAATTTATAATTTATTGTGTGCAGGCCTCGAATTATTATTTTAATAATAAATAAAGCTTAATGAAGCCC
Organism: Agave tequilana; assembly: GCA_038442645.1. NCBI lineage: Eukaryota > Viridiplantae > Streptophyta > Magnoliopsida > Asparagales > Asparagaceae > Agave > Agave tequilana. The sequence goes on along the minus strand of JAVJIF010007336.1, from coordinate 83,057 downwards.
AAAAGCCCATATTTGAAGCCCAAGAGTCAAAGTGCAAATAGCAGATTGTCAAAGTGCAATTATGCAAGGGCTAAAGTTGCAATTATTAAAGATGAGGGAAGGATAGAATTCTACCCAACCCTAAACTCTTGCAGGATGAGCATAAAAGCCAAAGATAAGAAGGAAATTCGTGGATAAAAGATTTGGGATATTTGAGATCAAGGTAACTTGATTTCTAAGTTATCTCGAAAATCCAGAATAAAGAGCCAGGATCACACTTCCAGAAGCAAGCGCCCAGATGGACGGACCAGAAGAAGCCACGCGCCAAAGCCCGTGGCCAGATTCCCTAGAAATGCCGCAATTCCACGGTAAAATCCCAGTTTCTGCGGCAAAGTTGATGACATCATGGACCAACTTTCGTGGGCTACTTCATCCGGGACTCTTCGGCCTTCTGCATCTATAAATACCCCCTGCAGTGCAACGTACAGAGTCGTCCAGAGGCGAGCCAAGGGCCAAAAAGCTACGTTTTAGTCTTCTTCTAGGTTGTAGTTAGGTTTTTCTTTTTATTTTCAAGAGAGAGAGAGGCTTATGTTGAGCGTGACACCGATGTATCTTCTCTTCTCTGCCATTGATTAAAGCAATAAAGGTAATTATTTTTCTTTTGTTCATTGTTCTTATATTTTATTTTTCTTTTTGTTTTCCTTTCTTTTTCTCTGTGATCTCTTGTGGTTGTTGATGAACATGCAAGTGGATTCCAAAAGCAAGTATAACTAAGCTATGTGAGAACCAGATAGTTCATGAAGACGTTCTCCTCCAAGCTATGCATCACTTCGTTCTTGATATGCTTGACAATATAATGTGCACAGGGATTGAGCTCGAGTTTATGATCTATTCGTGGAACGCCTCCTAAGCAAGGTAGAACATGTAAGGTTTTCACGTTTTTCTTCAACCAAACTCAAGTAAGTATTCTTTTCTTTTCTTTTCTTTTCTTTTCTTTTTGTAGATTAAATCATAACTCATCTCCATATTCTTTTTCCGACCATTGTAAATACCGCTATCTTTCTAACTTAACTAATAAAATAAAAACTTTAGAGAAACTTGCTTAACGCTTCCATCGCAGTCCCTCCCTGAGGATCACGACCCGCATAGCCCTGCTACGGCGGATTAGAATTGAGAACTTGCACATCTATTCTTAAAACTAAAATACTATATTTTGTGTGCAGGAAATCTCAGTCAACAATTATCTTATGCATGTTTCTAACCTTGATTCCGCTTTTGCAGTGTAGAACAAGTTGACAACCACATCCACCTCCAAGCTTCAATTGCCAATCCAACCGGAGGAGTCTAGTGGAGAATCCGACTCACAATGCTTCATGGTCCAAGGGAATGACTCCCTTGAGGTACATTCGGATACTCAACAAGATAGTGCTAGCTCTTCATTTGATGATAATGATAGTATGGATGCCAATGCTTTAAATGAAGAGTTATCTATTGTTTGTGAGAACCTCCTTGAAAAATATAAAGTTTTGAAAAAGAAAACTTGTATGTTAAATAAAGAAAAAGTGGATTTGTTTTCAAAACTTGAGTTGGTTTTGCAAGAGAAGGTTGAGATTTCTAATTAGAGGAATTCATTGAAATCTAGACTTGAACTTGCATTAAAAGAAAATGAAGTTTTGAAAAATAAAAATGATAGGGAAATAATTTTGAAGAAAAATGAAAAATTGTCTTCAAAAGTTGATTTGTTTTAAAAGAGAATGTTTCTTTGAAAAACAAAATAATTTCTATTTCAAATGATTTAGAAATTTGTTTAAAGAAAAATGAATTTTTACAAAATAAAATTGATGCACATGTTTGCCATACTAGTGTAGTATCACACACATCACCTATTGCATGCCACACTTCTTCTTTAATTGAAAAAGATATATCTATGCTTAAGAAGAGTGTTGATAGTTTGAGCTCCACTTTGAGCCAATGTGCCAAGAGTCATACACGTTAGGAATCTTTATTTCGAAAGAAACAAGTTCCATCTATGCATGCACACCATCCACGGCATACACATGCTCCTCACGGACACACCCATCACTTGTATGCTCATGTGTACACATGTACACATTGTGGACGTAAGGGCCACCTTGCTAGATTTTGCTATGATAGAATACTTGTTGAAAATTTAGCAAATAAATTTGTTTGGGTTAGAGAAGGGACTAACCCCCATGGACCCAAAAAGATATGGGTACCAAAGACCACCCCTATTGTTTATGATGTAGGTGTGGGCTCTCGCATGTCGTGAGAGCGATGGTGCCTTGGAGTGGATGCGTTTCGTGCTTAAAGAAAACTATTTGGATGCATCACTGTCAAGGGATGTTTGGTGGGAGGACCACCTTGTTTTGGAGACATGGAGAAGTTGCCTCATAGGTTTTGGTAACGGTCTCTTACTCCTTATTTATTTATGCATGCTTTTCATGTTCATTATTTATAACATGTTTTGTTGTTTATATGATCATTATGAAATTGCCATGATTATTAGACTCTTGACATACATGTATAGCATTTGAGACACCCATGTTTAATATGGATCATTATTTTAGTGTTCTCACCTTTGCTTAGCTATCATGTTTATCATAGCTCTAATAACATGTGGATTTACATAATAATCATGTTTATATTTTTCATGTTTATTTTTACCTTGTTTTATGCTTCATGTATTGATTACTTGTTTAAATGTTAGTTTTCATTAAAACTAGGATTTATACTTGTACATATAGTGGGCCACAAATAAATCATAATATGTTTGTCCTTGAACGCTTATTTGTACCCATTAGATGTGCTAGTATAATCTATTTTTGATGATTCATGCATTTCACTTGTATTCATATTTTTCATGTTCATGTGTTTGTATTTGACTTCATGTATATGTCTATCTTGTCTAAACTATTGTTTATACAAATACATCCTTTGAGCCACGTGCCTTCATGCATATACATTTGTGGACTCTTTGTGTTTGGATATGTATGTATACTATAGTTTGTATAAGACATACATGTGCCTTGAAGATTAAATAAGTTTTTGATGATTTTCATGTTTTAAGGAACATTGAGCTTTATTGTCAAATTTCATGATTATGTGTGTCACATAACACTTGTACACTCACTTCATTTAAATGTTTCTCATGATTATGTTTTTCATGAGTATGTATGGGCTTTATGGACTTCGAGTGTTTAGTGCCATGTGTTTTACATGTATTTCATGAAATATAATTTTGTTTTGTTCCTTGCTTGAAGGATTTCGTACTAGTTTACAAGTTTTTTCATTAAACTAGTTCGTATTCTTCATTATGGTAGAGTTTTTCAAGCATACTATATTTTCTAATCTATTTTTGAAAACCCCTACCTTCCAAGGGCGGTTGGTTGGGAGACCATGCTCATGAATGCTTTATAGTAAAAATCATTTTAAACTTGAACATGATTGGGAGGATAGGTTATATGAGGTATACACTTGATATTATTGTTGTTTCAATTGGTATCATTGGATTCTTTCAATTGGTATCAATATTGACATTTCTTGTATACTCATATATTTTATGTATGTATGCTTACACTTCAAATAGTATCAATTTCGATTGGTATCTAACTTTTCATACATATATATATTTTGTTTATGCTAAGCTTGAGTTTTAATGTTCATCATGTTTCAATTGATTAGTTTTCAATTGGTATTCTTATACAAGCTTAGACATGTTTTAATTGATATTTCATAAAGGGGGAGAAAACTCGTATTTTATCTTTCAATTGGTATTCAGTTTACCATTGGTTTTGTATTCCACTCCCTTGCTTTATGATAGAAAATAATAATTTCAATTTGATATCATATGTTTAAAAGGAATAATACTTTAAATGGTATCAAGATTGTATTTGTTTTCTCAAAATTGGTCTCAAGATGCTTATTTGTTTACTCAATTGGTATCAAGATTTTGTTTACTTTCATTGGTATCTATTGATCTAATTCTTTCAATTAATATCCATGAAAATTTATATTGATTTGTTTGTTTGAACCCTTTATTGATTCTTTGTTTCGAACAAAAAGGGTGAGAAGAATGTTTTGTTTTTACTTGGACCCCTTTGTTCATGATTGACAAAAAGGGGGAGAAGTATTTGAGTTCATATGCATTGTTTTATATGCATGTTTTCTTTTATTTATTAGTTTGTCGTTTAATTATTTAATTGGTATCAAGAGCATTATTTAAGAGCATGTTTTTGTATTTGGTACCTTGTTTTATGCATGACTATGCATACATATTATGAGCTTTCATTGCATATTTATTATGTTTATTGCTATGCATGAGTTAAAGGGAGCTTCCTTGAAGCTTAACTTTAATCCATGCATATATAACTCCAGGAGTTTTGTCATCATCAAAAAGGGGGAGATTGTTGGCCCAGAGGCCTTCCACTCTAGTTTTGATTATGATTAACTCATGTAGTTATGTTTACTAATAATCTTGTGATTTTAGTTTCAGATCATTAATCAAGATATTAGTTGGTGATTGCTTCAATAAGATGAGTTTTGAAGCCCTCACATGGTGATTCCAGAGCCCGAGCATTAAGATCATACCTAGCACTCGTTGGAGTCTCGCTCGTGGATCACGTTTTGGATCGAGTCGACTTGAAGATGGAAGATCGTCAAGAAGACTTAGGTATCCATAGTTTAGTTTAGTGTGTTTTAGATCCATTTGTAAATCTTAGAATAGTTGATATGCTCAAGTGCACAACACACACGTTTTATGGATATTGGTTTTCATGAATAGTTTAGATCAAAACAAGTTTAAATAGTTTTTATATATATTAGATGTGTTCTATATACATACATGCTTCATATCTTAGACAAACTTATTTTGATATGTCTATTCATGAGTTTTAAGAAAAATCAGATTTCCTTTTGAAAAATCCAAGTTTGATAAAATACAGGTTTTGGTTTTTGATAAATTTCTAAGACACAAAAATGTTTCAAATTGCTTGATATTTGAGTTGAAATTTTTATCACATGTTTATATATCAATGCAAAATGATAAAACTATTTTTGTGAATTTTTAGAAGATTTACAAGATTTACTAGAATATTTTTTAACATGTTTTTCTGACCCAGAATATTGGCTGCCAGGCGCTGGCGGTCGACCGAGACGGTCGACCGTGTTCCAGAGCCGGTCGACCGTTCGGTCGACCGACGTGCACAGGTCCGTACACGTCTGGCCAGCAACTGGGTCGGTCGACCGGGATGCCCCAACGGTCATATTTATGACCGTTGGCGGTCGACCGGTCGACCGCCAGTTGTCTGGCTGTCAGAAACAGCCAAACGACTAGTTTTTGGGAAGAGGCTATTTAAGCCTCATCTCTTGGGGTTTTGATATACTTTTCAAGAGCAAAAATTTCCCTATTCTCTGGTTTTAAAAACAAGTTTTCAAAAGTGTTTAAGTGCCAAAAAGATCTATCTTTATATTGTTTTAGGTTTTTGAAAAAATCAAAGGAAATAGAATTTTGGGAGATTTGTGTTTGTTCTTCATTTCCATTATCTTCAAGAGTTTTCCCAAGATTATTTCTTTGAGTTTTTGTTTTCCAAACACCTAGTTTTTCCACACTTGAGCTATCTTCTATCCTATTCTATTAGGATCTTTGTTTTGTGGAAAAGAGATTGTTTGAGGTTGTGGAAACCTCTAAGTTGTAAACCCTCCTTGATTTGTTGTATCCCTCTTTGGTAGAGGTTGATCGGAGTGGTGTTTGCTCCCTCTAGTGAGAGGTGGAGTTTGGTTTGTATCCCTCTTCGGTAGAGGTGGATTGTGGTTGTTTGGCTACGGGCCTACCCCTCGGTTGTGAGGTGGTGTTTGAGAGAGGAGTTCGGTACTCCCGGTTGTACAAATCCTCCTCGGTGGAGGTTCCCTCGGTGGGAGTCCTCGGTGGACAAGATAGTGGATTAGAAATCCTTCTCGGTGAAGGCGGGGACATAGAGCTAGGGGCTCAAACCTCGGAACATATCCTTGTGTTTGCGTTTGATCCATTGTCTCTCTAACTCTCTCTCTCTTTATTTGTGTTGTGCATCTTTCATATCATTCATATCTATTTGCTTGTGTTGTACCTTGCATCATTCATATTGTTATATATCCATTATATGCTTGGCTTGTGTTTGTGTGCCTCACTTATACTTAACCACGAGAGTTTCATATAGCACCTCAACCCTTATCTAGGGGAATTAAGAGAAGTTAGTCCAGAGCCCTTCACGGGGAATTCGGCTACACTCGTTGGTTGTATTAAGTGTAGTTGCAAATTATTTTTTAGCTTCCGCATTTAGTTTCTAGATTAGCCATATCACCTATTCACCCCTCCCCCTCTAGGTGATTTTAATTGGTATCAGAGCCTACGCTCTTGATACTTTAGGTTTAACAACCTAGGAGTGAGATCTTGGTTTAGCTAATCTACATTTGCATTTGCATATATTCGTTTGCACATATTTTTGTTTGCACACATTTAGTTTGCCCTCATGGATAGCCCTCCTATGTTTGACATTTCTAGACTTGAGATTTGGAAGGCCATGATGAGTAGCTATTTGAAGACCTTAGGATTGCATGTTTTCCTTGCCGCTACCAAGAAATGTTGTCTTGGTAATAGCAATCATATAGGGGCCAATGCACAAGCCCTTGAGGCTATTAGAAGCACGCTGTCTAAAGATTATCTTATGCATGTTTCTAACCTTGATTCCGCTTTTGCAGTGTGGAACAAGTTGACAACCACATCCACCTCCAAGCTTCAATTGCCAATCCAACCGAAGGAGTCTAGTGGAGAATCCGACTCACAATGCTTCATGGTCCAAGGGAATGACTCCCTTGAGGTACATTTGGATACTCAACTAGATAGTGCTAGCTCTTATTTTGATGATCATGATAGTATGGATGCCAATGCTATAAATGAAGAGTTATCTATTGTTTGTGAGAACCTCCTTGAAAAATATAAAGTTTTGAAAAAAAAAACTTGTATGTTAAATAAAGAAAAGAGGATTTGTTTTCAAAACTTGAGTTGGTTTTGCAAGAGAAGGTTGAGATTTCTAATGAGAGGGATTCATTGAAATCTAGACTTGAACTTGCATTAAAAGAAAATGAAGTTTTGAAAAATAAAAATGATAGGGAAATAATTTTGAAGAAAAATGAAAAATTGTCTTCAAAAGTTGATTTTGTTTTAAAAGAGAATGTTTCTTTGAAAAACAAAATAATTTCTATTTCAAATGATTTAGAAATTGTTTAAAGAAAAATGAATTTTTGCAAAATAAAATTGATGCACATGTTTGCCATGCTAGTGTAGTATCACACACATCACCTATTGCATGCCACACTTCTTCTTTAATTGAAAAAGATATATCTATGCTTAAGAAGAGTGTTGATAGTTTGAGCTCCACTTTGAGCCAATGTGCAAGAGCCATACACGTTTGGAATCTTTGTTTCGAAAGAAACAAGTTCCATCTATGCATGCACACCATCCACGGCATACACATGCTCCTCACGGACACCCCCATCACTTGTATGCTCATGTGTACACATGTACACATTGTGGACGTAAGGGCCACCTTTCTAGATTTTGCTATGATAGAATACTTGTTGAAAATTTAGCAAATAAATTTGTTTGGGTTAGAGAAGGGACTAACCCCCATGGACCCAAAAAGATATGGGTACCAAAGACCACCCCTATTGTTTATGATGTAGGTGGGGCTCTCGCATGTCGTGAGAGCGATGGTGCCTTGGAGTGGATGCGTTCCGTGCTTAAAGGAAACTATTTGGATGCATCACTGTCAAGGGATGTTTGGTGGGAGGACCACCTTGTTTTGGAGACATGGAGAAGTTGCCTCATAGGTTTTGGTAACGGTCTCTTACTTCTTACTTATTTATGCATGCTTTTCATGTTCATTATTTATAACATGTTTTGTTGTTTATATGATCATTATGAAAATGCCATGATTATTAGACTCTTGATATACATGTATAGCATTTGAGACACCCATGTTTAATATAGATCATTATTTTAGTGTTCTCACCTTTGTTTAGCTATCATGTTTATCATATCTCTAATAACATGTGGATTTACATAATAATCATGTTTATGTTTTTCATGTTTATTTTTACCTTGTTTTATGCTTCATGTATTGATTACTTGTTTAAATGTTAGTTTTCATTAAAACTAGGATTTATACTTGTACATATAGTGGGCCACAAATAAATCATAATATGTTTTGCTTGAACGCTTATTTGTACCCATTAGATGTGCTAGTATAATCTAGTTTTGATGATTCATGCATTTGACTTGTATTCATATTTTTCATGTTCATGTGTTTGTATTTGACTTCATGTATATGTCTATCTTGTCTAAACTATTGTTTATACATATACATCCTTTGAGCCACGTGCCTTCATGCATATACATTTGTGGACTCTTTGTGTTTGGATATGTATGTATACTATAGTTTGTATAAGACATACATGTGCCTTGAAGATTAAATAAGTTTTTGATGATTTTCATGTTTTAAGGAATATTGAGCTTTATTGTCAAATTTCATGATTATGTGTGTCACATAACACTTGTACACTCACTTCATTTAAATGTTTCTCATGATTATGTTTTTCATGAGTATGTATGGGCTTTATGGACTTCGAGTGTTTAGTGCCATGTGATTTACATGTATTTCAAGAAATATAATTTTGTTTTGTTCCTTTCTTGAAGGATTTCGTACTAGTTTACAAGTTTTTTCATTAAACTAGTTCGTATTCTTCATTATGGTAGAGTTTTTCAAGCATACTATATTTTCTAATCTATTTTTGAAAACCCCTACCTTCCAAGGGCGGTTGGTTGGGAGACCATGCTCATGAATGCTTTATAGTAAAAATCATTTTAAACTTGAACATGATTGGGAGGATAGGTTATATGAGGTATACACTTGATATTATTGTTGTTTCAATTGGTATCATTGGATTCTTTCAATTGGTATCAATATTGACATTTCTTGTATACTCATATATTTTTATGTATGTATGCTTACACTTCAAATAGTATCAATTTCGATTGGTATCTAACTTTTCATACATATATATATATTTTGTTTATGCTAAGCTTGAGTTTTAATGTTCATCATGTTTCAATTGATTAGTTTTCAATTGGTATTCTTATACAAGCTTAGACATTGTTTTAATTGATATTTCATAAAGTGGGAGAAAACTCGTATTTTATCTTTCAATTGGTATTCGGTTTACCATTGGTTTTGTATTCCACTCCCTTGCTTTATGATAGAAAATAATAATTTCAATTTGATATCATAAGTTTAAAAGGAATAATACTTTAAATTGGTATCAAGATTGTATTTGTTTTCTCACAATTGGTATCAAGATGCTTATTTGTTTACTCAATTGGTATCAAGATTTTGTTTACTTTCATTGGTATCTATTGATCTAATTCTTTCAATTAATATCCATGAAAATTTATATTGATTTGTTTGTTTGAACCCTTTATTGATTCTTTGTTTCGAACAAAAAGGGTGAGAAGAATGTTTTGTTTTTACTTGGACCCCTTTGTTGATGATTGACAAAAAGGGGGAGAAGTATTTGAGTTCATATGCATGTTTTGTTTTATTTATTAGTTTGTCGTTTAATTATTTAATTGGTATCAAGAGCATTATTTAAGAGCATGTTTTTGTATTTGGTACCTTGTTTTATGCATGACAATGCATACATATTTATGAGCTTTCATTGCATATTTATTATGTTTATTGCTATGCATGAGTTAAGGGGGAGCTTCTTTGAAGCTTAAATTTAATCCATGCATATATAACTCCAGGAGTTTTGTCATCATCAAAAAGGGGAGATTGTTGGCCCAGAGGCCTTCCACTCTAGTTTTGATGATGATTAACTCATTTAGTTATGTTTACTAATAATCTTGTGATTTTAGTTTCAGATCATTAATCAAGATATTAGTTGGTGATAGCTTTAATAAGATGAGTTTTGAAGCCCTCACATGGTGATCCCAGAGCCCGAGCATCAAGATCATACCTAGCACTCGTTGGAGTCTCGCTCGTGGATCACGTTTTGGATCGAGTCGACTTGAAGATGGAAGATCGTCAAGAAGACTTAGGTATCCATAGTTTAGTTTAGTGTATTTTAGATCCATTTGTAAAGCTTAGAATAGTTGATATGCTCAAGTGCACAACACACACGTTTTATGGATATTGGTTTTCATGAATAGTTTAGATCAAAATAAGTTTAAATGGTTTTTATGTATATTAGATGTATTCTATGTACATACATGCTTCATATCTTAGACAAACTTATTTTGATATGTCTATTCATGAGTTTTAAGAAAAATCAGATTTCCTTTTGAAAAATCCAAGTTTGATAAAATACAGGTTTTGGTTTTGATAAAATTTCTAAGACACAAAAATGTTTCAAATTGCTTGATATTTGAGTTGAAATTTTTATCACATGTTTATATATCAATGCAAATGATAAAACTATTTTTGTGAATTTTTAGAAGATTTACAAGATTTACTAGAATATTTTTTAACATGTTTTTCTGACCCAGAATATTGGCTGCCAAGCGCTGGCGGTCGACCGAGACGGTCGACCGTGTTCCAGAGCCGGTCGACCGTGTTCCAGAGCCGGTCGACCGTTCGGTCGACCGACGTGCACAGGTCCGTGCACGTCTGGCCAGCAACTGGGCCGGTCGACCGGGCGGTCGACCGAACAGAGAACTTTGCTCTCTGTAAAATTGCGGTCGACCGGGATGCCCCAACGGTCATATTTATGACCGTTGGCGGTCGACCGGTCGACACCCAGTTGTCTGGCTGTCAGAAACAGCCAAACAACTAGTTTTTGGGAAGAGGCTATTTAAGCCTCATCTCTGGGGTTTTTGATATACTTTTCAAGAGCAAAAATTTCCCTATTCTCTGTTTTAAAAACAAGTTTTCAAAAGTGTTTAAGTGCCAAAAAGATCTATCTTTATATTGTTTTAGGTTTTTGGAAAAATCAAAGGAAATAGAATTTTGGGAGATTTGTGTTTGTTCTTCATTTCCATTATCTTCAAGAGTTTTCCCAAGATTATTTCTTTGAGTTTTTGTTTTCCAAACACCTAGTTTTTTCACACTTGAGCTATCTTCTATCCTATTCTATTAGGATCTTTGTTTTGTGGAAAAGAGATTGTTTGAGGTTGTGGAAACCTCTAAGTTGTAAACCCTCCTTGATTTGTTGTATCCCTCTTTGGTAGAGGTGATCGGAGTGGTGTTTGCTCCCTCTAGTGAGAGGTGGAGTTTGGTTTGTATCCCTCTTCGGTAGAGGTGGATTGTGGTTGTTTGGCTACGGGCCTACCCCTCGGTTGTGAGGTGGTGTTTGAGAGAGGAGTTCGGTACTCCTGGTTGTACAAATCCTCCTCGGTGGAGGTTCCCTCGGTGGGAGTCCTCGGTGGACAAGATAGTGGATTAGAAATCCTTCTCGGTGAAGGCGGGGACGTAGAGCTAGGGGCTCAAACCTCGGAACATATCCTTGTGTTTGCGTTTGATCCATTGTCTCTCTAACTCTCTCTCTTTATTTGTGTTGTGCATCTTTCATATCATTCATATCTATTTGCTTGTGTTGTGCCTTGCATCATTCATATTGTTATATATCCATTATATGCTTGGCTTGTGTTTGTGTGCCTCACTTATACTTAACCACGAGAGTTTCATATAGCACCTCAACCCTTATCTAGGGGAATTAAGAGAAGTTAGTCCAGAGCCCTTCACGGGGAATTCGGCTACACTCGTTGGTTATATTAAGTGTAGTTGCAAATTGTTTTTTAGCTTCCGCATTTAGTTTCTAGATTAACCATATCACCCATTCACCCCCCCTCTAGGTGATTTCAGGGAGTACTCAACTCCTCTCTCAACCAATACAACCTCTACTCTTAGAGGCAAGGTACAAAACAAATCACCTCTACACTTAGAAGGATAGGCACTTAGCCAATAACAAATCAATCACCTCACATTTGAGGGATTCCAACACAATCTCCACCTCTCACTAGAGGGAGCCAAACACCACTTCCACTATCACATCACACTTGAGGGATAACAACTCAATCACCTCTCACTAGAAGGATATCACAAAGAAGGAAGGTTTACAACTTTGTGGTCTATCTCAACCACAAACCAATTCTTTTCTCACTAAAACAAAGATCCTATAGATAGGATAGAATGATATTCTCAAGTGTGAGAAATAAAGAGTTTGGAAATCAAAAACACAAAAAAAAAACTCTTGGGAAAACTTCTAGAATGAATGTAAAGTGAAGATCAAAAACAATCCTAAAGACTTTCTTTTTCTTTGAATTTTCCAACCCTTTAAAACAAAATAAAGATGAAATCTTTTAGCTTAAAAACTCTTTTGAAAACTAGTGTTAAAACACTTAAGATGATGGAAATTTTGTTCTTAAAAATTCTTGTTGAAAAACCAACTCAAATGGGGTATATGTAGCCCCATTAGAAATCTGCTCGTTGGCAGCTGAAAAGGCCAGTTTGCCCTTCCGGTCGACTGGTCGGTCGACCGGCCAATGGTAAAAAATTTGACCGTTGAGCCCAGCAGTCGGCCGTCCGGTCGACCGAGCTGGATACAGAGAACAGAGCTCTCTATCCGGTCGACCGTCTGGTCGACGGGAGGCATTTCCAGAGAGCAGAGCTCTCTGGCGGTCGACCGACCTGGTCGACCAGCCTCCCCAGCAAGGCTGCGTGCACGTTCTGTGCACGTTGGTCGACCGGCAGCCTGCCAACCAGATGGATATGAGACTTAAAAGCTTGGGTTTTATCTTTTATAAAATCCCATAAAAACACATAAATTCCACAAAAATCAGTTCATGTTAAATCTTTGAAATACAAACATGTTTGAGTAAAAATCAAATTATGTTACAAACATTTTGAACCATTTTTGTGACTTGGAAAATTTGCCTTAAACCAAATTCTGTATTTTCCAAAAATAGAATTTTTGAAATAGAAATCTGATTTTTCCAAACACATGTAAATACAAAAACATGATATTTAAACAACTTTAAAGCATATAGTATATGGATAGAATCCAATATACATGAAAGCTATTATATCTATGTTTTTGACATTAAATCTAAAAATAAGTTTTGTCTAAATACAAAACTCCAAACACATGAATAGTGTATCAAAATAAGTTTTTCTAAGTAGATGAAGCATATATGTATATAGATCAAATCTAATATACATTAAACCATGTAAACTTGTTTTGATTCTATCTATTCATGAAAACCAAGATCGATTAAACTGAAAATCAAAACCAATAAAGATGAAACGTGTGTGTGTTGTGAACTTGAGCATATCACACTATCTAATCTTTACAATGGATCTAAACTAAATCTTAACTAAACAAACCGAAGCCTTCTTGTAGAACGCCGTCTCCAAGTTGACTCGATCAAAACTTGATTCACCGAGCTTGACTCCAACCGAGTGCTAGATATAAACTTGACGCTCGAGCTCTTGAATCACCATGTGAAAGCTCCAACACCTTTGTTGAAGCTAATCACCTACTAATATCTTGGTTAAATATCTGAAACTAAATATCACAAGATTATTAGTAAAGTATAACAACATGAGTTAATCATCATCAAAACTAGAGTGTAAGGCCTCTGCGCCAACAATCTCCCCCTTTTTGATGTAACAAAACTTATGGAGTTATATATGCATGGATTAAAGTTAAGCTTCAAAGAAGCTCCCCCTTAACTCATGCATAACAATAAACTATAAAGATATGCAATGAATGTTAAACATGAATATGCATAAACATGCATAAAACAATGAAATAAACATGCTCTTGATACCAAATTTTAAAATAAATTACTTCTCCCCCTTTTTAAAATAAACATGTTCTTAAATACCAATTAAAAATATAAACTTAAAATAACATGTTCTTAAATAATTACTCTTGATACCAATAAAAATTTCAATAAAAGCTCTTGATACCAACAATAAAAATTTTAATAAAAGCTCTTGATATCAACAAAATAAAACAACAAAATATGTTCTTGATACTAATATCCATGCTCTTGATACCAATATCAACAAAATATAAAACAAATATTTTTAATATAAATTTAAATAAACATGCATATATACTAAAATACTTCTCCCTCTTTTTGTCAATCATCAACAAAGAGGTTAAAGTAAGCAATAAAACATTGTTCTCCCCCCTTTTGTTCGAAACAAAAATCATCAAGTGGTGAAATCAAATCAAAACATTATGATACCAATTGAAAAAAAAATATATCAATTTAGTGCATCATGATACCAATTGAAAATAAATAAAATATTTTGAAGAAACCAACCAAAAAATTTTGATATCAATTGAGAGATATAAACATATAAGTAATCTTGATACCAATTGTAAAAATTAGTACCAATTGAGAATATTTTACACTTTTGATACCAATTTGAAAAACATATACTAATCTTTTTGGTTAAACACAAAACTCATTTTACAATAGAGATATCAAATAGAGAATAATATCAATTTAATATGTTTGATACCAATATTGAAAATGAAACATATACCAATTGAAAATAATGAAACATATACCAATTGAAAATAATTTTCATTAGGAGCGTATGATACCAAATTAAAAAAAATCAATATCATTTTTCGATCATTTTTCAACATAAAGTGTGGGAGTAAAATACCAAAGATAAACAAACTAATTGAAAGGTAAAATATGAATTTTTCCCCCTTTATGAAATACTAAACACAATGATGCATAAGCATGTATAAGAGACCAATTGAAAAATAATCAATTGAAATATAATTGTCATTTAAGGAATCAAGCTTAGCATAACCAAAATTTGTGCTCAAAGATATAGAAATATAGTAAGCACAAATAAAATACATATATATGTATGAAAAATTAAATACCAATCGAAATTAATACTATTTGAAGTGTAAGCATACATATATAAAAACATATATGAGTATACAAAAAGAATGTCAATAGTGATACCAATTGAGAAGATACAATGATACCAATTGAAAACAAAATAAGATCAAGTGTATAACTTATACTTCCTACCACCCATTTCATGCACATGTTTAAATAAGTTTTCAATAAAGAGCATACAAGACATGGTCGCCCAACCAACCGCCCTTAGGATGGTGTGGTTTTCGAAAATAAGTTTAAAAATAATATAACACGTTTGAAAGCTCTACCAAATGAAGAATACCGCAACTAGTTATATGATAAATTTGAAAATTAGTACGAAATCCTTCAAGTAAGGAATAAAATAAAATTATATTTCATGAAAAACATGTAAGTCACACGATCATCACCATTCAAAATCTATAAGGCACATATCATACTCATGAAAATAAAATTATGAGTATACAAAAAGAATGTCAATAGTGATACCAATTGAGAAGATACAATGATACCAATTGAAAACAAAATAAGATCAAGTGTATAACTTATACTTCCTACCACCCATTTCATGCACATGTTTAAATAAGTTTTCAATAAAGAGCATACAAGACATGGTCGCCCAACCAACCGCCCTTAGGATGGTGTGGTTTTCGAAAATAAGTTTAAAAATAATATAACACGTTTGAAAGCTCTACCAAATGAAGAATACCGCAACTAGTTATATGATAAATTTGAAAATTAGTACGAAATCCTTCAAGTAAGGAATAAAATAAAATTATATTTCATGAAAAACATGTAAGTCACACGATCATCACCATTCAAAATCTATAAGGCACATATCATACTCATGAAAATAAAATTATGAGAAAATATTAAGTAAAGTGAGTGTATAAGAGTTATGTGAAACACATCATCATGAAAATAGGCAATCAAGCTCAATGTGAAATTCCTTAAAATACTAAAGTCATCAAAACTAGAATCCTTCAAGGTATATGTATGTTTTATACAAACTAGAGTATACATACATATCTAAATATGAACGAGTCCACAAAAGTATATGCATGAAGGCAAGTGGCTCAAGGATATATATGTATAACTATTAGTTTAGACAAAATAGACATATACATGAAGTTTAACAATAAACATGAAAAACATGCACAAAAATATGGAATACAAGTCAAAATGTATGAATCATCAAAACTAGGCTATACTAGTACATCCAATGGGTACAAATGAGCGTTTAAGCACAAACATATAATAATCTATTTGTGGCTCATTAGTTGTACAAGTATATATCCAAGTTATAATGAAAACTAACATCTAAACATGTAGTCAAAACATGAAGTATAAAACAAACTCATATGGTCATTATGTAAATGCACATGCATTGGATCTATGATATACACAATAGCTAAAACAAATGTGAGAACACAAAGATATAAGTCCATATTAAATATGGGTGATCTCAAATACTAATCATGCATATCACAAGTCTAATAATCATGACATCTAACATACTAATCATGAAACATCAAAACATGCTAAAAATGAATAATATGAAAACATGTAAACATAAATGGGAGTTAGAGATCGTTACCAAAACTAATAGGGCACATCTCCATATCTCCAAACCAAGGTGGTCCTCCCACCAAACTCCCCTTGAAAGTGATGCATCCAAATAGTCCTCTTTAAGCTCGGATTGCATCCACCTCAAGGCACCATCACTCTCACGTCATGTGAGACCCCACACCTACATCAAATAAAATAGGAGTGGTCTTTGGTACCCAAACTCTTTTGGGTCCATGGGGGTTAGCTCCTTTCCTAACCCAAACAAATTTATTTGCTAAATTGGAATCATGTATCCTATCATAACAAAATTTAGCAAGGTGGCCCTTACGTCCACAATGTGTACATGTGTACACATGAGCATACATTGTGTGATGGGTGTGAACGTGAGGAGCATGTGTATGTCGTGGTTTGTGTGCATGCATAGTGTTGACACTTTAAAAAGATAAGATTCCTGACTGGCCTGAACGATGTTTAAACTTGTTGACATTTATAAAAGACAAGTGACAGACAAGCTGACGACTAGTTTTCACTCATCTCCGAGGGACAAAGCAGCAACTTGGACTCTACTGATCCAGTGAAGCAGACAGTGAGCCCGGATTGTGTTTGAACAGACCTCAGCAGGTCTAAGATGCTAGGTTAGCTCAATACTTAACATCACATGAGCCCAAAGGGATAGCCTCGCCTGAGAGGCTAAGATTGCCTAACTTCACTTTGAAGCAGTTCAAAGCTCCGTCAGGGAGCTAACTTATAGCTTCCCCTGAAGTACTCAGTTAACTCCGCAGAGAGTTAGCTTCGCTCGAAACCATACACGCAACCGCGCAGGAGGGTGGTCGATAGCTTCGCCACAGATGTTATCCAGCTCCGCTGAAGAGCTTTCTTCTGACTTCGCCAGATGCTCCTTCCAGCTCCGCTGCGAGCTCGACGCAGGTGCTCCACTGCGGGTCTGTTATAGTCAACCTTTGACCAATTAAATCTCCAGATGAGATCAAATCTAATCAAGATCAAATCTGAGATCAAATTTGGCAGTTGCTTGTCATAATCTCTTGACTCTCCTAAAACAAGTAAGAGGATCAGGGGAGATCTTCCAATTATATAGAAAGAATCAAAACAGATCAGGAGATCAACACTACCTGCTACTTCTAGCTTCGCAGAAGCCGATTCTAGCCTCGCAGCAAGGCTACTTTCTAGATTTAAACAGATTGATTCAATCTGTTTTCAGATTTTTAAGGGATAATTATACCCCTGCTCTCCCTATAAATAGCCCACCAGGGGCACAAGGAGAGAGGACCACCACGCAGAGCGCACACAAGAGGCGAGAGGCTGAAAAACAGAGAGAGGCTAAATAGAGATCTATTCTCTTGCTTCCAAGAATTCAGAGAATTCAGAGAATTACTTCTCTAATCAGGGTGCTGATACCCTAATACCTTCCTTCCTTTCAAGGAATTTCTGGAACCAGGCGAGAAGGAATTCCTAAGTGGAGGCAGTTTGAGAAGTAACAAGAAGGTTCTACCAACCTTTTGTTCTCCGATTCCCCGAACCAGGCGAGAAGGGAATCCCATCGATCGCATCGTCAAAGGGACAAAGTGGTCGCCCGCTGACCAGACTCCTATTCGGCACACTTCTCCAGAATCTCAGAGGGGATCTACTTGTAATCTTTTGTGTTACTTGTAATTTAGCTCCTCGACAATTTTTTGTAAGTTTTCCCTTTTGCAAAATCAATGGAAAACAAGATGGTGACTCCGCTGGGGAACGAATTCTCCACTGTTGAGAATCAAGTGTCACAATGCGACGAACAGACCTTCGGGTCTATCTCTGAATTCAAGGAAGCCGGTGTAGCCAGAGCCCCTCTGGCTAAATCTTCAAAGCAAGTCTCTGCGGAGACAAATAAGGCTCTTTGTGAGCCTACTGCAGTCCTCTGGCGCAATAAGGAAGCAGGCCCACAATGCAAGCCTATCACTTTCGAGAACCTAGTCGTTCACTTCGACCAAGGAAAATTTGAAGAAGTCCTCTCTGGGTCCACCCCCACACTTATCTTTTGCTCGTCCCGAGCAAAACAAGAAAAAGAAAAAACTATACTACAAAGGTTATTACACCACTTTCGCAGGTGACGCGATTGCACTGAGTGTGTGCAACAAGCCGTTAAACCTCTAGGTTACCCCTAGAGGAGGAGTGTTGTCTCCTGAGGGTTTTCAGCGGATTGCACCCATAAAATCCATAAAGAAGGAAGACAAATGTTAGTATTTTGAAAAACGCATTTGAAGGAGAGACAAGTTTTCAAAATATTTTTGCAAAAATATAAGCGATCTAAGGTCATAAGTCCACCAAAAATTATTCTTCCTTAAACTTAGTCTCTATGCAAAATCTTGTCTTCAATTAAGGTAAGAATTCAAAATTGGATTGAATATTTTATCTTTCATAAAACCTAGATAATATGCACTTTGTGATATTGAAGATTTCTGGGATTTCAACTCTAACCATCAAGCCATTTATTTATTTATTTATTTTTTCTTTTTTCTTCTTCCCTTAATTTTCTTAGGCTTTCTAGTTCACCCATGTAGCGAGCCTTTAACCGATGACTCCCAAACTAGAAGGTCCTAGGGCACCAAATGAGAAAACATCCCTCGGGTTTAAGGACTCGAGTAAACAAGGCCACAAAACTAAGGGGGATTTATTTGTTTCTTTTGATCACCGTTAGGCGTGAATAATCATGCTTCTTGAGGCATAATTATCCAGCTTAATAAGTGATGTTTTATTTATACCATATATATATATTTTTCTTTTAGTTATTTATGGCATTTTAGGTCTTTGTTTCAATCCCAAAAATTTGTGTAAGTGTGAAGTGCATACTATCTAAGGCAAAAATTCAAGATAAAATTATCTCTCCAATTTATCTTACTTAGCCTATAATTTTAAACAAGATTCTTTATTTCGACTAGGTTTAAGATATCATAATTAAGGCTTTCTTAATTTCTAAGATCATCTTAATTTTCTTTAAAATAGACCAAAACTTTGTCTCTTGTTTCAAAAAGTTGTTAAAGAAAGAGAAAATTCCTATACAAAAGGAAAATTTCTAAAAGTATCCTAAAAGAAGTGTAAAAGAAAGAAAATCTAAAAACTCTATGTTAGTAAACCCTCCCCCACACTTATCTCATGCATTGTCCTCAATGCATCGTGATGTATATATGAATGAAACAAATAGAGAGGGAAGGAAAAATCACCTCAAGGTGGTGGTTCCGATGGTGGTCTGATTGGTCCACGAAATGCGGCCCAATCCAAGTTGCGTGGAATCCTGAGGAACCCACCAGAGATCTCTAGAATATAACCCACTAGAATGATGTATATATTTATGATTTTTATTAAGAATTTTACCCTATCTAATTTCCAAATTTTCAAAATAATTTCAGAGTCAAGTTTATCAAGACCCCTGTCCCAGAATGGAATGATTGATTTGGACTCAGGAAGTACATGAACTAATACCGACTCAGGAAAAAGACTTAAGTCAAGTAAAGGTTCGGGAGTCGAGATTGGTTCAGGAAGTGGGTCCAAATCAAGAAGTTGAAACTCAAGTCCACATTCATTTTCCCATGATGGAATGTGACTATCTAAAATTGGTGATTCAAGTTCAAGAATGACAAGTATGGGAATCAAAACTGACTCTAAAATGTTGCTCAATTGGGTAACAAAACAAGAGTCAATATTGATTCAGGAATTTGAACTGGATCACAAATTTGAGGATCAAAGTCACATTCCTCATTGAGTTCAATTCCAAAAAAATGAGAACTTGCCAATTTATCAATGGGACTTTCAAAGGTATGAAATTGGTCAAGTTCAATATGATGATCATAAAAGATTGGTGATTCAATTTCACAATGAACTGGCACTGGATCTAATACTGACTCGGGAAAAGGCCTGAATTCAGGTAAAAATACCTCAGTCAATATTGAATCAGGAAGTGAAATTGAATTATCAAGTGAAAGTTCAGGATCATATTCATGCTCAAGTTCAATTTCAGGAAAAGGATAACTTGCCAAAATGTCAATGGGATCTTTAACATTTCAAGTTTGGACAAGTTCAGATGGGTGTGCTGAAATTGAATCTTGATTTCCAAAACAACATGATTCTTTGGCTCTAACAGAATGTTTAGTGACATCAGAAATGGTCAAACGATGAGAATGAAGACTTTTGACTATCATATCTATGTCATGATTACTAGCCATTTGAGCTTGAGTCATGATTTCAAGCATCTTTTCATAGTTAAATGGTTCATTGTTTTGTTGCGACTGGGCCTGAAAAGATGATGACTTGTTTTGGAAATTGTGGTGAAATCGTGAGTCCATCAGATTTGATTGTTGTTCGGACTCACGCAAGAATTCCTTACTCGTTCCCCAGGCAGATGGTTGTTCATTATAAGGAGGTGGAACTGAGTAAGACTCTTGAAAATACTGTGAAATTGGAGAGGCCTTCCTTTTCTGAAGTAGTCGCTCGACCTCTTGTAAATTGGCTTCTATACTCTTTCTTAGCTCAGATTTTTCTTCAATGGGAGGTCCAGAAAAAGGAGTATAGGAAGCGAATTCGGGGAATGAATATTGTGTAAATTGTGGACAAGGTAGACAAGAAGGTTGAAAATTTAACTCGGGGGAGGTGAATCCCCATTGACTCTGTGACGAGTTGAAATTATTTGAAAATTATAGTTATAAGAATGTGGGTATGGGTTGTATTGATTCGGATAAGGCCAACCCGGTGTATTTTGTTGGTTCATATTGTAAAAAGCCGGGTTGAAATTATCCGAATCGAATGGAGTTGGTGTGAAATATGGATTCATGTTAGGATTGAAAGAATTGTTATTATTGAATTCCATTTCACAAACAATCACAAACAAAAAAGAAAAATCAAACAACAAACAAAAAGAAAGAAAATCAAAACCAAGCCTATAGTAGGGTTGACCTAAACCTAGACGACTCCTAACTGGTCGATTACCCGGGGGAGGTTGTTGCTTGAATCCGACCACAAGCTAATCGGCCAGGTAGGGGCAAAATACGGTGGGAGGTATCCGTGCGTAAGCAACGGGCCTTAATTACGCCAAACCACGGTATCTTCGAGGCGTAACCTCTTAATCCCCAACCTTAGATACCGATTTCACAAGAGTAAGATTCATTACAAGTTCCACCCTCGGTCAATCTCTTAATGAGTCCGAGATGTCCCTAGGGGCCAACGTCTATCAAATTTTATTAGGACTTGGGTTGTGTGAGTGGGGAGGTGATTTTTGGGCTAAGGAAGGGTGATGAAATCTCACCTTATCTTGTTTGGGTTTTGCCCTTAAGTTTTATTCGTGCAAGTGTGCAATATAGACAAGAATATAACACAAAGCGATAAATCACCCACGTGTTTATCCTATGCTATATGCAATGCCATATGTACACCTCCATCCAGATCACAATAATAGAACAAAATACAGTATATTGGAATTGAATTGACACGTGCCTAAATGCAAATGTCTAAACCGTTTTAAAAGCGTCCAAATACCGTATTTTAGTTCTTTAGTTTATTATGGTGTATAGGCAATCAAAGCAGGAAAGTAATAATACAGATCCACTAGCTATTACAATGACACATCCCAGCACAACAAGATACACAATGATCACAAAATGGCCGCGGTTTCGCGGCAAAAATCGCGTTTGCGCGGCAGTTCTTTAGAAGCTGAGTCCCTGCTTTCTAGAGCAGGGAGATGCAAAGCTAGTGTTTATTCTGCAATGTTAAGCACCTGTAAAGATTGTCCTGCACACCAAAACAGAGAAGACAATGTTAACAAAAACGTGAAATCAAAACCATTCCCGATCCCCGGCAACGGCGCCAAAAACTTGATCGGGGCGGAACTAGCACTCAAAATGTGTGTATTATGAAATCAATGTAAAGCTTGTATATGTGCTAATGTGCCCTCGATACTTCCGTTATAGCATTGGCTCAACGGGTCGAATCCACAGGGACGGGAGGCGATAGAAGCATTAACAGTCACTATTCACGTTTTATGTTAACAGTTCTTCTTTGTTAAAAGAATTAGAAAAAGAAAAGAAAAGAAAAGAAAAGAAAAGGAAAACAAGAAAGTGGTAGGTGGAGAAGGTGATGAAAACGGCGAAGAAAACAAAAGAGAAGTGGTTTGGAAAACAAATAGAAAAGAACATGAAACAAAGGTGAACTAAGATGATGGTGAAAACAACGATGAAAATGATGAAAAGAATTTTGGAAATTGATCTTTAAAAGTGGATAAAAGAAAACTCATGGCTACTAACTACTAATTGATCCACTAACCATGCTAACCTCTTAGTGATAGTTGCCTCACATAGATCCTTGGCCATCACTAGTCCTTGGCTTCAAGAGACGATACAAAGTATGACAAATAAGATCGTTCTTCACATTCAAACTTGCATCAAGAGCAAGCTAATACAAACATTAGATCATCAAACCATTAGAAGCAAGCATGAAATAAGAGAGAGTTAGCTTGGTTAGCAAGTTAGCAAGTTAGATGTTAGAATCCATCATCATGAGCCATCAATGGCTCTTGCAAGAGCAAGGCCTAGTAGAGGCTATTAGATTCATGTGGATTATCAAGTAAGTGGTTAGATGGTTAGTGGTTAGTAGTTAGATTGCCATGAGAAGAAGAAAAGTTAGCCAAGCGACATGTAGAAGATGAAGAAAATTACAATAGAGAAGAAAGGAGGCACCTTTACATAGATTGTCACCATCTATTACATCAATCCCTCTCTATCTCTCTCTGAATCTCTCAGCCCTACTACAAGATCTAAAAAGAAAGAAAAATACAAGAGAAATGAAATGAAAAGCACCTACCTACACTACACTAAAACATAGAAGAAATCAGAAACTACTCCTAAAAATGAAAACCGCTTGTGCTTTGGCCCTATTCAGGGATATTTATAGGCATAGGTAGCTTCTGGAAGACGAGACGGGGCCACGCGTGGCTCCACTCAATTGCCGTGGAAATGCGGCAAAAGCCGCGGATCCGCAGCAATACCAGGGACTTAGGTCCCTGGTTTTGGCGAGGATATTCCTCTGGCTTCCAGGGTCTTCTTGGTATATTCCTTTTCTGGTAATTTCGCCCGAATATTCGTCTGACGTGCGCAGGAGTCTAGGTTCGATGTATCTTCTAGATAATCCCTTGCTTGGCCTCCAAGTAATGCGGATTTAATTACCCGAAAAGGGGTTTAATTAAGCTCTTATTACTCCTTTGCCCTTGAACTCTTGATTTACCTGCAATAGAGACCAAAACACGGTTTAGACATACAATTTATTCATAAATCGGTGGGGAACTGCGATATAATAATGCATAATCGTAGACTAATCAGGAGTGGTCTAATGCTTCATGCACGGAAGCATAGAAAGGTCTCCATGGCCAAGGTATCATAACAGAAACTGGAAGCAGAATTCTGTCAACACCCCTCAGCCTTCGCGTGTGGCTAGTCAGGTTCCCTGCCAACGTAGGTCTCCTTTGTCAAAGTAGATGTGGAGACCAAAGCAGAAGGCTCGGTATGAAGCTGCGATTGTAGCTACGCCACAAGTGCGTCTCTCTTACGAAGGCAAGGTGTCTGCCTGCTCCAACAAGGCTGCTAGCCGTGAAGTCACAGCGGCGACCATACCTCTGCCCAATTCAACAGCGGTAACGCCTCACGCCAGCCTCGTTCTCATGAGCGAAGCCACTATACCACAGGGTACGCATGATGTTCATAGCCGCGAAGTTGGAACCAAAGCACCACAGCGTGCTTCGTTCCCCAGTTCTTCAAGTACTAAGCTCGCTCTTCGCAGCGGAGCTAAGGGATTGTCCCTAAGTGCTGATAGCATTGCTTATGCAGCTTCTGCGCCCAAGGGCGTTTCCAAAGCTTTTAGCCGCGAATTTAGAGCCAAAGCACTATCCAAGGCTAATCACCTTCGCAACAACATAGCGGATAAAGCACCGCAGTGTGCTTCGCTCTCCAGTTCATCAAGCGCTAAGCTCGCTCTTCGTAGCGGAGCTAAGGGATTATCCCTAAGTGTTGACAGCGGTGCTTATGCAGCTTCAGCACCCAAGGATATTCCCAAGGTCCTTAGCCGCGAAGCTAGAGCTGAAGCACTATTTAGTGCTAATCCCCTCTGCGGTGATAAAAAGAGCAGGACATCGTCCTATGCGCAACCCAACAGAGCCTCTACGCTGGATCGTTTAGGCCCGACTGGGTCTGACTTGCGGGAATTCTTGACAAACAAACGGAAGTCGAAATCTTTTCGAACTACTCCCCCCTGTTGTCGACAAGTGGGATGTGAGTTGGTGACAGTCCACTCAGTCCATTGCCGGCTGGGACCAATCCCCGCCACTCCTCCAAGTCGACGATCAGTTTTTAACCGATTGTCGGTGCAAGCTCCGATGAAACATCACAAAAGGAGCATACCACGAGATCTGCCCTCTGCGTCCGTTAACATGACGGAAGAGGACGAGAGCTACACAGGGCAGACAAGCGTCCCATCACACACACCCTACGGTTCCCCAGATCCGGATTATAGCCCAGGCTTAGGCGAAGTCTTGGTACATGAAGAAGGTATTTTCTGGAACACCAGATCTAGGGTTGCAATACCTTACAGTTATGAACAGCCATCTTCCTCAACTGCGGTAGCCTCACCAGAACCAAATAGAGGATCAGTCCAGTGGTCTGATGAAGAGGATGAAGATAGTGGGTATGCCTCTTCGGCGACAGTCAGCTCAGTGCGAACAGACGGAGTATCAGTGAACATGGCTGACAATGGTAATGACGACCTTCGTCGGCGTTTGGAAGCTCAGGAGCAAACTTCCAAGACCCAGCAAGAAGCGTTGGACAACATTCAACAGATGCTCGCTCAACTCCTCAATAACCGGAATAATAATGACACCGGGAGTAACCATGATGAGGAAGAACATCTTAGCAATGAACAGCCAAGGACGGAGAAGTCGAAGGAGGGCTCTTATTTGGACGCTGAAGTCCTTAAAGGCATCCAAGCTCAAATCTCATCCCTAGCTTAGAGGGATGAATTAAAGAAAGTAGGGGCAGTCCATCCTTACCCGCTGGAGTGGGATTCAGTACCATACCCACTAAAGTTCAAACCACCAACGTTACATACGTACGATGGTAAGAGCTCGCCAAACCAGCACATCTACTATTTTCGGTCTTAGACCGTAATGTTATAGATAATGATGCTATCATGGCTAGGCTGTTCATTGGCACCTTAAAGGGGTAGCATTTGATTGGTTCCGAAGTCTCCCTCCGGGCTCCGTCAACTCTTGGATCGACCTGGAAACCCGATTCTTTTCTCGTTTCTATGAAGACGATACCGAGGTAACCATGGACAAGCTCCTCTCCACCGTGCAGAAGAAGGGCGAATCTGTCTGTGACTACATTGAGCGGTTCAGAAACTTATCTTTGATGTGCCCAGTAGGGATGCCATTAACCATGCTCTTACAGACATGCAGGCACAACTTCTTAGACCAAGTAGAGCTTCGCATGGGGGCTGTCAAAGCCCATACCTGGAAAGTGTTGGCCCGAAGGCCCATCACTCTAGTTTTGATGATGATCAACTCATGTAGTTATGTTTACTAATGATCTTGTGTTTAATTAGTGACAGATTTATGATCAAGATCTTAGTAGGTGCATAGCTTCAACAAAGGATTTGAAGTCAAGTTTTGGAGCTAGCACGGTGTTTGGACCAAGTCAAGAAGGCTTCAAGTGAAGACTTCAAGAAGATGAAGACTTGTGTCTATGTTTGTTTTAGAAGATTTTATTTTTAGATAAAATGTAAAGGATAGAGTAGTTGGTGGATTGCTCAAGTACATATACACACACACTCTTGATTTAGTTTGTTTTACAAAAGATTTTCTTTTAGAAAAATACATGTTTGGTTTTTGGTGTTTCTCATATACATGTCTTTTAACCAAAACCATGTTTAGTGCTTAATGTCAAAAAACATAGATATTTCACCATGTTTGTGTAGTGGATCATATCCATACACACTATGCTTTAAAAGTTGTTTAAATATCTTGTTTTTGTATTTGGAGATGTTTTGGAAAACAAAGTTTGGAAAAATAAGTTTTGGAAAATACTGTTTTCATTTGAGCCAATTTTTTCCAAGTTACAAAAATAGTTCAAATCATATGTAACATGTCTTGATTTTGTGCAAGCATGTTTGTTTATCAAAGTAAAGTGTTAAAACTATTTTTGTAGATTTTCTGTAAATTTATGGGATTTTGTTAGAGCCAAAAAGACCAAGTTTTTAATCCCTATTTCAGACCTGACCTGGCTTCAGCCGGTCGACCGACCCGGTCGACCGACGTGCACGGACGTGCACGCCTGTTCTGGCAGGAGGGCCGGCCGACCGACCCGGTCGACCGTCCAGAGAGCTCTGCTCTCTGGAAAGGCCCCGGCCGACCGCGCGGTCGATCGGACAGAGAGACTTGCTCTCTGTATCCTGACTCGGTCGACTGACCGGTCGACCGATGGCACAACAGTTTGAAATATGACCGTTGGCCGGTCGACCGGGCGGTCGACCGACAGGCCTGACAGACCCCAACGGCTAGTTTTTCTGAGCCTATAAATTTGGGGGTTTGGGCATTGTTTTTCCCTAAGATTTTCAAGTGGGTTTTCACCAGTTTTTCCTGAACTATTTAGAGTTTTCCTCCACTTGATTAAGAGCAAATATTTTCCAATCAAAAGGAGAGTTTATCAAGAGTGTTTAAAAGAGATTCTTTGAGTTTTCCTCCACCATCTCTTTCCTTGTTTTTCTCACAAACACTTGAGCAACCATTGACATATTCATTCTATAGGAGTGTTTTTGTGAGAGTGTTTATTGGTGATCAAAGTGTTTAGATCACCAAGAGTTCTTTCTTGTTTCTTGAGGAGGCGGACGAGTGCGTTCGCGATTGTTTCGAGTTCGTGTGTGAACTCTTGTTTGAGGTGCGGCCTCGGCGAGCCGGTAGGCTTGCGGTGTGTACGGACTAGGGAGTCCGAGAGTTGTAGGTGTTGCGGCACCCGGTGATCCATTGGGATCGATTATAGTGGAAATCCTTCGTGTGTCGAAGGCGGGGATGTAGAGCAAGGGTGCTCGAACCTCGAAATAAATCCCTTGTGTTTGCGATTGCTCACTCTCTCTCTTTGTCTCTTGTTTATATCTTGCATGCTATTACTTGTCTTATCTTCACATGCTTGATATATTGTGTGCTTAATTGATATACTTGCTTGGGTTTGTTTGCTAACACTTGTATTCAACCAAGAGAGCCAACGCGGCACCTCAACCCTTATCTAGGGGAATCTAGAGGAGTTTGTCCAGAGCCCTTCACGGGGAATTCGGCAACACTCTTGTGTTATACGTGGTGTTTAGTGTAAGAAGTTTGATTAGGTCATAATAGTTTTTACTTCCGCATTATTTGGCATTAAGTGACCATTAGATTAGCCATCACCTATTCACCCCCCCTCTAGGTGACTTTACAATTGGTATCAGAGCCAAGTGCTCTGAATTTGGGTCTTACAACCTAGAGTTAAAGATCCTCATTTTTAGGCTAATCACTATTTTTGTACACACACCATGGACTTCATGTCACCACCAACCTTTGACATTCTTAACATCCAAATTTGGAAGGTTAAGATGTCTTTGTACCTCAAGGCCCTAGGCATTCATGTTTACCTTGCCATCACTAATGATTATTGTTTAAATGGCAAGAATCTTGAGGCTAATGCAAAAGCCCTAAATGCTTTAAAGTCAACCCTAAATGATGATTATTTATCTAGGGTTTCTAATGTTGATTCGGCTTTTATAGCTTGGAACATCATCACCTCCCTTGGCGAAAAGGATCTATATTATGCCGGGAGCGATTCGGATGTTGGAAGCGTCACCTCCAACTTGTGCTATATGGTCCAAGGGGATAACCCCCTTGAGGTAACTACCGGATCCGAGGTAGATGAGGATAACATGTCATATGATGAGCTTAGCACTTTTTGTCAACTATTGCTTGAAAAATATGACATGCTTAAGAAAGATAATAAAAATTTGAAAAAGAAATTTGATTGCATGCTTAATGAAAAAGATTCATTAGAAAATAAGGTTGCATGCATTGAAAAAGAAAAAGATGATTTGAAAAATGAAAATATTTCCTTAATGTCTAAATTGAATGATTTGTGTGAAGGAAATATGATTTTGAAAAATAAAATCATCTTGGTGGAAAAACAAAAAGAAATTGTTTTAAATGAAAACACTTCTTTAAAAAGAAAATTTTGTGAAAAAGAAAAAGAAAAGGTTTCTAAGAAAAAGAAAAATGATTCTTATTCTCACCTTTCATTACATGCCACCATTGAAAATAGTGAGATTAATCTTTTAAAAAATAAAATTAATAGTTTGAGCTCCACTTTGAGCTCTTGTGCATTTAATCATTCTAGGTTGGAGTCTTTGTTTTCAAAGAAACAAACTCCACATATTCATGCACATCGTCCTCATCATGCATATGCTTATGTTGCACGTCATGACCATACCCACACACATAAGCATCCTAAGGTGTACAAGTGTACACATTGTGACCGCAAAGGCCATTTAGCAAAATTTTGTTTTCATAAGTTGCATGTTTTAAATTTTGCTAATAAAATTGTTGGGTTCCATTAAATGCTAACCCCCGTGGACCCAAAAGAAAATGGGTACCAAAACCCCCACCTTGTGTTTTTTATGTAGGTGAGGGCTCTCACACGACGTGAGAGGAATGGTGCCTTGATGGTGGTTGCACATGGACTAGAAGGACATACATTTGATGCACCGCTATCAAGGAGTTTTGGTGGGACAACCACCATGTTTGGAGATTTGGAACATAGTTCCTTAGTTGGTAACTATTTCTAAACTCCTAGTTTATTTACATGCCTATTCATTTTTGACATCATATAGCATGTTCATGTTTTTGTGCTTCATGTGGTAAATACTAGTTTAAATGTAGTTTTTATTAAAACTTGGATTTATACATGTATAAATAGTGAGAACAAATTGATTCATATATGTTTGCACTTCATGCTCATTTGTACCCACTATATGCACATGTATAGCCTAGTTTTGATCATTCTCTCATTCATACTTGTTTTGCCTATTTTCGTGTTTTTACTTCATGTATATGCATTTTTATTCAAATCTAATAAATATACATGTATATCCTTTTTGAGTCTCTTGCCTTCATGCAAATACTATTAATAGACTCGTTTTATGTTTGGGATATGTATGCATATTGTTAGATTTAGATAAATCATACATATACCTAGAAGTTTATTGTATTTAATGAAAAATGAATTTTCATGATTTGTTTAATAAAATGATATTTGTGTTTTGAGCTTCATTGATTATTTTCATGGAAAATGCTAAACACATGATTCTTGTACACTCACACTTTATTTGTTTTGTCATGACTTTGATTCATGAACACTTTTATGAGCTTAATCGATTTTGAGTGTCATCTCTTGTGTATTTGGTATGATTCATGAAATACATATGTTTTGGTTCTATGTTTTGAAGGATCTTTAACTAGTTTTCAAAAATTAATTTAACTAGTTATTTATTCTTCAATGTTTATGAGATATACGCATGATCCTATTATTGTTTCAATTGGTATCATTGAATCATTTCAATTGGTATCAATTTGACTCTATTTTTGTATATACTCATATTTTGTTTTCTATATATGTATGTATCAATTTCATTTGGTATACTCATTTTTCATACATATATATGAGTGATTTGTGCTTAAGTTAAAATCGTTTTACTTGTTTAAAAGCACAAACTTTGTTTATGCTAAGCTTACTTCAAACTTTTTAAGCTTATGCATTATGTTTTAAAATTGGTATCAAAAATTTAAAAAAAAATTATGTTTATTTGATATCTCAAAATTTGTTTTATAAGAAAGAAAAATTTAAAATGCTTTTTTATAAAGAAAAATCAAAAGATTTTTGATTTGTATTGCCTATATGCAAGGAGAGCTTAACATCTCTTCTACATATGGATTCATGTTGAGTGTATTGTATATTGAGGAGCTTGACAACTCTTCTTTATGTGATACATGTGTGTAGGGGGAGCTTCACATCTCCTCTTATGCATTACATATTATACGTTATGTGAATTAGGCTTGTCATCCCTCTTTCATGTAATGTATATGTGTAGGGAAGTTACTTAACCGTCTTCCTCTTCATGAATATATATCACATATAACCTTTATTGACTTATTTGTTTACACCCCTTATTGGTCTCTTTGTTTATGACAAAAAGGGGGAGAAAAATTTATTGATTGTGTTTTTACCCCTTTGTTGATGATTGACAAAAAGGGGGAGAAAGATTTTGGTTTATATGCATGTTTTGTGAAAAAGGATTGTTTATGCATATATGTTTTGTTTTGCAAATAGGAGAAAAAGAATTTGATTTGTTTTATGCTTGTTAGCATGTTTATCTCCATATATTTGCATACATGTTTATGTGCATTCATTGCATATCTATTGTTTATTTGTTATGCATGAGTTAAGGGGAGCTTCTTTGGAGCTTTACTTTAATCCATGCATATATAACTTCATGAGTTTTGTCATCATCAAAAAGGGGGAGATTGTTGGCCCGAAGGCCCATCACTCTAGTTTTGATGATGATCAACTCATGTAGTTATGTTTACTAATGATCTTGTGTTTAATTAGTGACAGATTTATGATCAAGATCTTAGTAGGTGCATAGCTTCAACAAAGGATTTGAAGTCAAGTTTTGGAGCTAGCACGGTGTTTGGACCAAGTCAAGAAGGCTTCAAGTGAAGACTTCAAGAAGATGAAGATTTGTGTCTAGGTTTGTTTTAGAAGATTTTATTTTTAGATAAAATGTAAAGGATAGAGTAGTTGGTGGATTGATCAAGTACATATACACACACACTCTTGATTTAGTTTGTTTTACAAAAGATTTTCTTTTAGAAAAATACATGTTTGATTTTTGGTGTTTCTCATATACATGTCTTTTAACCAAAATCATGTTTAGTGCTTAATGTCAAAAACATAGATATTTCACCATGTTTGTGTAGTGGATCATATCCATACACACTATGCTTTAAAGTTGTTTAAATATCTTGTTTTTGTATTTGGAGATGTTTTGGAAAAACAAAGTTGGAAAAATAAGTTTTGGAAAATACTGTTTTCATTTGAGCCAATTTTTTCCAAGTTACAAAAATAGTTCAAATCATATGTAACATGTCTTGATTTTGTGCAAGCATGTTTGTTTATCAAGTAAAGTGTTAAAACTATTTTTGTAGATTTCTGTAAATTTATGGGATTTTGTTAGAGCCAAAAAGACCAAGTTTTTAATCCCTATTTCAGACCTGACCTGGCTTCAGCCGGTCGACCGACCCGATCGACCGACGTGCACGGACGTGCACGCCTGTTCTGGCAGGAAGGCCGGCCGACCGACCCGGTCGACCGTCCAGAGAGCTCTGCTCTCTGGAAAGGCCCCGGCCGACCGCGCGGTCGACCGGACAGAGAGACTTGCTCTCTGTATCCTGACTCGGTCGACCGATGGCACAACGGTCTGAAATATGACCGTTGGCCGGTCGACCGGGCGGTCGACCGACAGGCCTGACAGACCCCAACGGCTAGTTTTTCTGAGCCTATAAATTTGGGGGTTTGGGCATTGTTTTTCCCTAATATTTTCAAGTGGGTTTTCACTAGTTTTTCCTGAACTATTTAGAGGTTTTCCTCCACTTGATTAAGAGAAAATATTTCCAATCAAAAGGAGAGTTTATCAAGAGTGTTTAAAAGAGATTCTTTGAGTTTTCCTCCACCATCTCTTTCCTTGTTTTTCTCACAAACACTTGAGCAACCCATTGACATATTCATTCTATAGGAGTGTTTTTGTGAGAGTGTTTATTGGTGATCAAAGTGTTTAGATCACCAAGAGTTCTTTCTTGTTTCTTGAGGAGGCGGACGAGTGCGTTCGCGATTGTTTCGAGTTCGTGTGTGAACTCTTGTTTGAGGTGCGGCCTCGGTGAGCCGGTGGGCTTGCGGTGTGTACGGACTAGGGAGTCCGAGAGTTGTAGCTGTTGCGGCACCAGGTGATCCGTTGGGATCGATTATAGTGGAAATCCTTCGTGTGTCGAAGGCGGGGATGTAGAGCAAGGGTGCTCGAACCTCGAAACAAATCCCTTGTGTTTGCGATTGCTCACTCTCTCTCTCTCTTAGTCTCTTGTTTATATCTTGCATGCTATTACTTGTCTTATCTTCACATGCTTGATATATTGTGTGCTTAATTGATATACTTGCTTGGGTTTGTTTGCTAACACTTGTATTCAACCAAGAGAGCCAACGCGGCACCTCAACTCTTATCTAGGGGAATCTAGAGGAGTTTGTCCAGAGCCCTTCACGGGGAATTCGGCAACACTCTTGTGTTATACGTGGTGTTTAGTGTAAGAAGTTTGATTAGGTCATAATAGTTTTTACTTCCGCATTATTTGGCATTAAGTGACCATTAGATTAGCCATCACCTATTCACCCCCCCTCTAGGTGACTTTACAGAAAGAACTGGTCGAACAAGCTGAGATAGCCGAAAAGTCGGCTAAAAAGTTCGAACCATCCACCCCTAAAAGCAAATGGGGTATGAATAATAAAGGACGTGGTGACATAGCACAGTCTTCTCAAGACAAAGGGAAAGAGACTATGTCCGTAGAATTGTCAGGGGATGTTCAGTGAAGGCCAAGAAGAGCGGCTTCAATAATCAGGAGTCTAAGTTTCCTCCGAAACAGTACTCTTTTAAAGACGATCAGGTGGTACTCCACAAAGGGAATAAAATGAAGCTGCGGATGCTCGACGTCCCATTGAAATAGGACGCACGAACGATCCCAAATACTGTCTCTTCCACAGGATGATTCACCATCCTACCGACAAGTGCTTTGTCCTCAAGGACAGAATTCAAGCTTTGATAGACGTCGGAGTCTTGACACTAAAGTCAGAACAAAAGAAAGTCACTGCAAATATGGTGACCCTCGAGTTCGGCAAAACCCCAAGGTCACAGTCCTGACGGGACTTATCCAGTCCCTGCGCCACGGCTGGAAGTCAAACATCCTGCAACTAAAACTCAGGATAATAAGGGTCTTGTTCCCTTGATACTGGAGACAGGAAAAATCATGTGGAAACACCCAGACCTTGTCCAAGATGAACAATGGGATTCAAAGAAGTCCAAGTCGAAGGGCAAATCTTGTAATGTCATCTCCATCCTACCAGACGATAACAATTTCACATCAGCTTCTCTCAGCGATTCTGAAGGGGAAAAGCACGCTTGCACGATGCAGGCTGATGTACCTCAGCTAACAGGTACTCGATCCGGAAAATCATACTTAAAACAGTATGAGAAAGCTACTGACAAGACACAATAGCAAACGATGTCAGTACAAGTACCGGCATCCGCTTCGGTTCCAACCAAGGGAAAGGAGAAGCCAAAGGAAGTCCGTTTCGACCATGTCCTGAAGAAGCCTTCAGGCCCAGGGCTTGACACGCCCTTTCGTTTTGACATATTGGCCCAGCTGGCTAATATCCCGGCTCGTATTACCATACACGAGCTCCTTCGTCTCTCAAAAGAGACAAGAGAAGCACTCAGAGATGCACTGGCTAATTCAGAATCATTCCTGACATATATGCCAGAGATCCCTAAAGATGATGCTCAGTCTTCTTGCCCTGAATGCCATCATGTACAGTCGAGAGTACCCGCTATTACCTTCACAGCGGAAGATATGCTTCTCAAGGACAACAAGCATGATCGACCTTTGTACTACACCGGATACATCGGTTCAACATGCATTGAAAGGGTACAAGTTGATCCGGGATCTGCACTCAGCATCATCCCCAAAAGGCTCCTCTACTTCCTCGGTATACCACTATATAGGTTATCCGCAACCACTACTACAATATACGGTTTTAATACCGGGAGTAGTCATCCACTTGGGAAAATTCGACTCCGTTGCCGAATCGAGAGCCTGAAGTCTGAAGTGACGTGCTATGTAATTGACGCTGACACGTCATACAACTTGCTGCTAGGACGACCGTAGATCCACGCCAACTGGATCGTTCCCTCCACTCTGCACCAGTGCTTCAAATATGTTGAAGATGATGCAACAGTATGAACTGTCTTCGCTGAGAAGCAACCATTCAAAGGGGTGGAAAATTACTTCACTGACGCTCTCCTGTATCAAGAGACCGGTGAAACATTCAAAGAATCATTGCTGGATGATGATGATAGTGGCAATGAGGCGGATTCAGAATCTGAAGCAGACATGCTGGCCATTTTGATTGGCGAACCAATTATAGCATGTCTTAATAATCCCCAATGTAACACTCCTCCTGAAGATGAGGGCGAATGGGTAATTAATGAAAATATTTCCTTTGATTATCCTGTGAGTGTTGGGTTGTTTAAATCCATTACGGATAGCTCTGCACACGCCTTTACATAGACCAAGTGCATCCAGCACACCCATGGAATCTATAGAAGGGGCCGTTTAAGTGATCCCTCCATCCAAAGAAGGTCAATTACCAATAATATTTGGTAGAGCCTAACCACGAGGGTCTACAGCGACAGATTCAAGTTCAGACTCAGACACCCCACAATTCTTCCATTACGCGCGACCAGCACGCCATATTATGAAGAAAATGGGGTACAACCTAAAGCATGGAGAGGGCCTGAATTTCAGAAAAGGAAGGCGTAGTTTGCTGCGTAACTTTGTGCCAAAAGGGAAGCCTGCAAATTACTATGATAACACACATAGGGGGTTGGGATACGTTACGCCCACACCGCCAGCAACAGTTCAATTCAAGGATGACGAACTAATTCCATCACATTCTGCCTCTTCTTCCGAGTGGGACTCAGATGTCAGTGTAGGAATGATGTTCGAGAATCTCGCCGTTAATATGACTTCAAGCAGTCAATTGGAGCCAGTGGAAGCTACTGATGTGGAACCATGGGCTCAGCAATTAGAACTCCAATGGGAAAAGCGATTCGAACTGCGCGAACCACCTACTGAAGACAAGGTGATGCAGGTCAACTTGGGTAGTCAAGATCACCCTAAACCCATCTTTATAAGTGAAAGCTTGTCACTTATGGAAAAGGAAGAATTAATAATACTCGTAAAGGAGTATATAGACGTCTTCGCATGGAACTACGAAGACATGTCCGGACTTGATCCATAAGTAGCCATGCATCGTCTAAATATCAAACCTGACGTCAAGCCAGTCAAGCAGCAACAACGTCAGTTTCGCCCGAACATTATGGAGGCTATTGAAGTCCAAGTTCATAAGCTCATTACATGTGGCTTCATACGGGAGGAACAGCATCCAGATTGGGTTGCTAATATCATTCACGTCCTCAAGAAGAATGGGAAAATACGGATCTGCATCGACTACCGTGATCTCAATACAGCCTGTCCTAAAGACGAATTCCCACTGCCCATCACCGATGTCATGATTGACAATACCTGAGGATTTGAAAGAATATCTTTCATGGACGGCTTTTCAGGGTACAATCAGATTAAGATGTATCCCGACGACGAGAAGCATACTTCGTTCCGAACACCATTGGGGGTATCTGCTACACTGTGATGCCCTTCGGGCTAAAGAACGCCGGAGCAACCTATCAGCGGGCAATGAGTACAATCTTCCGCGATCATCTCTGAAAAACGGTAGAATGCTATGTCGACGACATTGTTGTCAAAAGCCGCAATAAGAATGACCATCTTCATGACTTGAGAACGATGTTCGACATAATGCGGGCTCATCAACTGAAAATGAATCCGACAAAATCCTTCTTGGGAGTTTCGAGTGGCAAGTTCCTTGGATTTATTGTTACATCAAAAGGGATTCATCTTGACCCAGACAAAGTCAAAGCCATTCAGAGCATGCATCCACCGAAGAATCTTAAAGAGCTTAAAGGCTTACAAGGTAGACTGGCTTATATTAGAAGATTCATCGCAAATCTCTCAGGCCGCTGTCAACCGTTCACCCGACTCATGAAAAAGGGTGCTTCCTTCGTATGGGATCAAGCTTGTCAGGAAGCTTATAAAGACATCAAGAGATATCTCACAAAACCCCCAGTCTTAGTGGCTTCCACATCAGGGAAACCATTCTTACTTTATGTGAAAGCTATGGACCATTCTCTTGGTGCCCTCCTTGCTCAAAAGGACGACAATGGTCACGAACAGTCCATTTATTATCTGAGCAGGACTCTGATAGGGGCGAAATCTCGCTACAACCCTATTGAGAAGGAGTGCTTAGCTCTTGTCTTTGCCATTCAGAAGACACGACATTATTTGGTTGGCCAAACCATACGTGTCATCTCCAGAGTGAATCCTTTGCGTCTTCTCATGACGAAACCAGGATCATTGAATTCAAGATTAGCTAAATGGGTGCTTCTTTTGTCTCAATACGACATGCTCTTTATCTCTCAAAAGGCGGTTAAAGGCCAGGCCCTCGCAGAGTTCTTGGCTGCTCATCCAGTTCCGAATACTCAAAACTTCATGAAGACATTCTAGATGAAGTCTTTGAATCTAATATAACTTCAGAAGACGAAGTATGGCAGATGTTCTTCGATGGAGCATCACGAATAGGCCTTAAAGGTAGGATCATTGCCGGCGTGGGGCTGTGTTTATCTCTCCACAAAATCACGTCCTTCCTAGAGCATTTTCTCTGACGGAATCATGCTCCAACAATGTAGCGGAATATAATGCTCTACTCATTGGTCTTCAGCTCGCCCATGGAATGGGGGTACGCTACCTTGAAGCTTATGGCGATTCAAAACTGATTATTAATCAGGTTAAAGGCGAATATGAGGTCTGTCACGAGGATTTGGTGCCTTATTATCACACAGTCATCGAATTGGCTAATCTGTTTGATGGTTTTTACATCGAGCACGTATCTCGATCTCAGAATACCAAGGCAGATGCTCTTGCTGCGTTAGCAACAACGCTAGCCCTGCCTGTCGACACCGAGTATCACTTTACAGTGGCGACTCGACACCTTGTCTGCTCTAAACATATGTTAAGAACCAAAGAGGATTATAATATCTCGACGGATCTTGAGCCAAGAGATTGGCGATTTTCTTTCATCGACTATGCTCTACATGGTCTGCTGCCAGATAATCCTAAAGATGCGGCATCTATCAGACGAAGGTCTCTCCGTTTTTACTATGATCCAACTCTGAAGACACTTTATCGTCGTTCATATGACGGTGTCCTCCTCCGTTGCCTTTCTAATTCAGAGGCGCAGGAAGTGCTTAAAGAAGCACACGACGGCATATGCGGAGCTCATCAGTCAGGTCCAAAACTTAAAGATAGATTGCATAGGCTTGGATATTATTAGCCAACCATGATAGCCGATGCCATCCAATATGCACGAAGGTGTAAAGCATGCCAAATTCATGCGGACTTCATACACCAGCCTCCGGAGTTGCTCCACCCAACTGTTGCTTCCTGGCCATTTGAGGCTTGGGGAATCGATGTCGTAGGGCCAATCAGCCCCTCCTCGACAAAGGGTCACCGGTTTATCTTAACAATAATTGATTACTTTTCAAAGTGGGCGGAAACTATACCACTGGTCGAAGTTAAAACTTCTAACGTGGTGAATTTCATCAAACACCATGTCATCCATCGATTTGGTGTCCCTAGGCGGATCATCCTTGATAACGGCCCCCAATTCATAAGTCAGGTATTCTATCGATTCTGCGATAAATACCGAATTCAGAATGTGACTTCAACTGCCTATAATCCTACCGCTAAGGGCTTGGCGGAAGCATTCAACAAGATGATCATCAAGTTACTCAAAAAGTTCATCTCCTCGAATAAGCGAGATTGGGACGAAAAGCTTGGTGAATGTCTTTGGGCCTACCGAACCACGGTTCGGGCCCCGACAGGCAATACGCCTTTTTCCCAGGTGTACGGGTGTGAAGCAGTCATACCGTTGAAAATCCAGATGCCGTCACTACGAGTCGCTTTAATGACTAAGATCACATCAGAAGACAACAATCGTTTGCGTCTTCAAGAGCTCGAAGCCTTAGATGAGAGGCGGTTACAAGCTCAGCAGCACATCGAGTTATATCAAGCTCGGATCTCAAAAGCCTTCAATAAGAAGGTCAAGAAAAGAGTCTTCCAGAAAGGAGATTTGGTTTTAGCCGTCAGACGACCAATGATCATGACACACAAAACCAAAGGCAAATTTCAGCCTAAATGGGAAGGACCGTTTGTAATAGAAACAGTCTATTCAAACAGAGCATATCGCCTTATGACTTCAGATGGTGATTTACTCATGATGCCGATCAATGGCAAGTTCTTAAAGAAGTATTATCCTTGATTAAGGATCCTTCTCATGATCAAGTTAACACTACACCTCTGATCAAGACCTTCAAATTCAAGGTACAACAGAAAGAGCCCTCTCTTTTCCTCCAAACGAGAGCATATAACCATAAACCAGTAGGAACCTGGTCATACACTGGTTGTCTCAAAGGAGAATCAAGGTTACACATGCGCTAACCAAACGATCCAACACCGTTAATGGTTAAGGATAGAGGAAAATGTTGGCCTTTAAGCCCAACATAAGTCCTCGATAACTCATCATGCTGAGGGGAATAGCATGGCTAGCCTGAGTCAAACGGTAGTTGGTAAAGGCATATCAAACCCGTTGACAGCTGAGGATTTGCTAAAAATCCTAAGGGACCTGTTCCCATTTGATTCCCTCTCCAAAATCACTTATCAATTCTCATCCATAGAATGGTAAGACCACATATAAAGATCTTTCCACCCATTTCGCTGTTACGTTAACATTAAACCTATGACAGTGATTTCCTCGTTTCTCTCTGCGAGAACGAGACCCCTTCATGCTCTGTTTAACAATATACCTCTGGCATCCCTTTCGCTGTTACGTTAACACTAAACCTATGACAGTGATCCCCCCCCCCCCGATTTTTCAGTGAAAACGAGACATTTTCATGCTATGTTCAACACTACACCTCTGGCATCCATTTCGCTGTTAAGTTAACATTAAACCCATGACAGTGATCTCCTCGTTTTTCTCTGATAAATTGCTTTCTGAATCCCTACGAAGTTCTCTTTGTCACGTTAACATTAAATCTCTGACATATGATCTTCCATGGAATTCATTTCCTAGCTCCCCAGCAAGTTCCTGAGTCCCACTCAGTCTTTGCTGGACTTTTCTGGTTGTCACGTTAACAATATACCTCTGACAATTTCTTCCTGATTCCTTCCAAATTTTGAGCTTGGTGGCTTCTCAATCGGTTACGTCATTTCGACCTCTGAACCGGCAGAAAGCCAAGTCTCATCTTTTAGTCCGGCAAGGACTACTTTGAGCTTGGTGGCTTCTCAATCGGTTACGTCATTTTGACCTCTGAACCGGCAGATAGCCAAGTCTCATCTTTCAGTCCGGCAAGGACTACTTTGAGCTTGGTGGCTTCTCAATCGGTTACGTCATTTCGACCTCTGAACTGGCAGATAGCCAAGTCTCATCTTTCAGTTCGGTAAGGACTACTTTGAGCTTGATGGCCTCTCAATTAGTTACGTCATTTCGACCTCTGAACCGGCAAATAGCCAAGTCTCATCTTTCAGTCCGGCAAGGACTACTTCGAGCTTGGTGGCTTCTCAATCGGTTATGTCATTGCGACCTCTGAACCGGCAGATAGCCAAGTCTCATCTTTTAGTCCCGTAAGGACTATTTTCTCAAATGGCTGCAATACAACTTGAAAGCGAGAATTCAGAAGATAAAACAAGTTAGAAATACAACAGGGGAGTTAATAAAATCACTTTTTATTGATTCCAAAAGAGGGATACATGAAGGCACATATTACAAGCTATGATGGTACTTCATAGGACTTGATCCGTCCTTCAAGAATGGCCAGCCTTGTCTTCCTATCTTCAGCAGCCCTGATAAGCGCCTGCGACCTCAACTCGGCCTCCTTAAAGCTCGCCGTCTGGGCTAAGCGAGCTTCAACTTCAACCAAGGTTGCCCTCTGAGCTAGCTCTTGCCGTAAGAGTTCGTCATTCTGAGCCTTAAGCTGCTCAAGCCAGGCAGTCTCTTCAAGACGCACTGGTTCAGCCTTGGATAAAAGAAGATTAGCCTTCCTGATCATCTTCTTGGCCTTTTCAATTTTGTCCTCAGCGTCAAGAAGAGCACTGCTAGAAGCGTCTATGGCATCCCCGAGCTCTACTTTTCTTGTCTCCAAGGATTTCAAATCAGAAGAAATGGCCTTAGCAGCTTCCTCAGTGACAAGGTGAGCTTCATGCATCTGAGCAACAAGGTGCGCAAGCTGTTCGTTAACTGAAGATTCTAGATCTGAATGGCTAAGACGGCGCCATTCGTCTACATCCCTCTCGAGTCGTCCACCAGAAGCTCCAATGCAGCGGCCTGGTCATCCCCTCCAAAATCTCAAATACTGTCAATGCTTCGGGAGAGGACCACCTTTAAAGCAGAGAACGAGGTAGTCGAGCCCTTCAAGACTAAAGCAATGGATCTCTTTAAGCTCTTATAAAAGCTATCGACCAACTCAGCCACGAATTCGTTCTCAGCCTCAACTACTCCTGACAGACGAGCAGCCCCTGAAGACAGAGTTTCCACCGGCTTTATTGACACTACTGTGGAAGGAATAGTAGAAGCACTGGCTGCAGCAACATGAGAGGTCGTCGGTGATCTCGGAGGAGTCCTATTTGAAACCAGTACACTAGCCACAACCGAGGTAGGACTAGTGACTATTTCTGGGAGAGCTGGCTTAACCACCAGTGTTAGAGAAGTAGGACTGGTAATCACCTTCAGCTCCGCACCTGGCAAGATAGGCGGCACTGACGAAACCGATGGCATCTCACTCACCGATATAGTTGGACGCGAGAATGGTTCCATGACTACTGTCTCCTCAATTTCAGCTCCTCTGGCTGGTTCAGGCTGATAAGAGGGCAGGTCGTGATACACAGCATCCAACTCAGCAGCATCCGCCACGGTCGAAGTACTTACTTCACCCCTGGATCCCTCAGGAAGACGGGTGGGCTCTCTTCAAATCGATGCACCCAGAGGCGGAACACCTACAGCAAAACTCTGTTTAGGCAAGGCATAACAAATAGCAAGAGTTAAAAGGTCAAAACAGTACCAAAAGATAGTGTCGCCTCAATCGTCTTGACGGCTGCATTAGTCCCTACAGGCTCCATTGGGAAATCTTTGGCAGAATCAACACGAATGGCGGCCCGCCTTCGCTTGTCGAACCCTCCATGGTCCACCCAAAAGAGCTAGAAGCCGCGGGACTTCCTTTTGAAGTCCCAGCGCCCAAAGGACCTGCGTCAGCCGCATCATCTCCAGACTCTTCCGAGACGGCGAAATAGCCAGCCTCATCGCCCTCCTTATAAGTAAACAAGGGATCATAACGCTCTCCTTGTTCTCCGGCAGCTTCAGCTCTCGGGCTTCTCACCGCCTCAGTTCCTGAATCATAAAGTAAATAATGAGCTGTCTGGAACACATATGAAGTATATTACAAGAATGGAGCTGATCTTACCCGGGTCCGGAGCGGCTTTACCAGTAGTCGGCTTAGGAACCGACAATTTAATTACTAATGGGGCAGGAGGAGGAGGCGCTGCAGATAATTCGCCCTCTGTAACAACCGTAGGAGCGTAGCGACGAGGCTTCTTCACTACCCTCTTCCTACAAGATCCATCTTCCCGCTTTCGCTTGAAGTGGACGTTAGCATCTTCTTCCTCCACTTCTTCCACATCAGCATGTTCTATGGGGGCCGTGTCCACCCCACCAGAAGCAGCTGTTGGAGCCTCAGCACCCATACCGCTTCAAAGCAAGGACTTCCTGCATCCGAGGCTTCGCTATCATCAACGGCAATGAATTCCCCGAGGCCTGGAACGCGGACCCTTTTACCCTCGTTTTTCTCAGTGACCTTCTGCTTCAGCCGCTGAGAAATTAACTTCACACCAGAGGAATTAATAGAGAATCCAGTGGGTGTGGAGTTTGAAGTTCTATACCACTGGCAGAATCCCAGGATCGTCAAAAAGTTCGGAGTCCTTAGCGGCATGCACAGTCGCGCCTCAGTACAGCCAGTAATGAAGAACTGCCGGGAACGAGCTCCATCGATGAGGCTCCCCATGAAGGCCAGACTGCTGTTTGGATTGCCTACATACAGTTGGTCATACCCAAACTGACGAGCGAACCGACTTGGAACATAGGGCTCTAGGTAACAGGTGTCCCCGCTTCTATACAACAAATGTGAGGGTCGGATGCTAACCAGCCACTCAAAGATTCCCCGGCTCAATGACGTCTGCCCTTCTCCCACATCCTTGAATTCTTCACCATAGCCCGCATCCTGAATATAGGGGAAGCAGCGAAAAAGGCTTTAGACGTCATGGCGGCACAGTAGCTTACGGACCGCAGCCACATAAGTCTTCAATCATGAACATCCCTCGAATCGACGGAGAAGCGTTGTTCAAACACCTTCTGGGGGTTCCTCTCCGGCCTGGATGATGGAAGGGCAGTGAAGGGCGAACCATGCCATTAGATAAGTATATGGCAAACCTATTCTGGGGTTTGGTCCATCGCAGGGCAAAATAGTCCCATTTCCCCGCTTCGTCGTTGGTGGCCTACAGAAAACCTCCGTCAATACGCGAAGGCCTCTCTGAATACAGCACACCGTAGCTGGAAGGAGTCCAAGAGAACGACCATGGACTAGACGAACGGCAGGCAATAAGACAGTCGGATGAATGACATCGCCAGATGAAGATGGCACCACACATCTCTTCAACCAGACCGTCAAGAAACCAGCCAGAAATGCCTTCCGGGACATCGGCCGACGAGCCTGATAGTGGAAACTCCGAAGAATATCGCCTTTCTCATAGGGGCCGTCATCTTCTTCCAGAATTAGATCCCTTGAGAATGCTCTTGCATCCGGCGAAAGATATCTTCATCAGCAACTCCACAGTGAGCCGCTTCAGGAGTATTTTCCATGTCAGGGAACAAATAATTTTTCCAGCTCTTCAAACTGCATGAAGTTCCTTTATGGCTCCCATGCATACTGGAGCAAATGTGGAGGTGGCACATCAACTCCCGATAAGTCTCAAATAAAGCAGAACGGGCTCCTGTTTCTCTAGAAGTGCCAATTCTGCCTCGCACGAAAAATATTCTTCGTATGGGAAAGATCCCAAAGGCAGGCAGAGACTTCCCACATCTCGTGCAGAGCCATACCCAATTCGCCAACAGGGGTGAAGAAGGTCCCTGTAGCCGGGCAGTATAACTCAAAGATGGCGTAAAAGTTCGCTACACTCATCTGAATGCCATAACAGGTCGCCCTGACGGCCTCATAAAGCCCCAACCTCTCCAGATCCTCCTCAAAATGAGCAAGGACATATAAGGTCAAATCCCTCCACCATGCCTTGGGAGGGTGAATCCACCCTGGAGTCCTGAAATCAGTGGCTGGATAGTTGCCACGAACCTTAAAGAATTGATTCCCAAAAGTCTGAGCCACCGCAGGGTTTTCTCCCACTGGGATGTCTGGGAGTACATTCCCAGGGTGGAGACCCAATATTCAGCGAGGAGGCCCCGCTCTTGTGTAACCGGGTGGGGGAATTATCAACTTTCCTACGTGAACGGATTCAGTAGTCCACTCACTTGCCACTGCATCTTCCGAGCCCTCGTCACGCATTGAAAGAAGGACAAGGGAAAATGCCGCTTGCTAGACGGGAGATAGAACTTCTCACCATCTAATTTGAAAATCCACTGC
Organism: Agave tequilana; assembly: GCA_038442645.1. NCBI lineage: Eukaryota > Viridiplantae > Streptophyta > Magnoliopsida > Asparagales > Asparagaceae > Agave > Agave tequilana. The sequence continues at coordinate 38,755 of JAVJIF010007336.1, read as the reverse complement.
CCCTCTCCGGCTAGCAGCTGGCGATCATGGTCTGGCGTTGCATCTCTGAACATGAAGCCAGGCTTCCGATAGATTCTTCGGTCAGAATCTTCAAGAGGAGCAGTAGTTAAGATGCTCCTCATGGTGCGTTGATCCCCACCATGAATAAGTGTATCCCGAGCAGGAGAGCTTCGCTCGCTGAATAGTGAAGCCTGCCCTTGAAACTGCAGACTGACATTGCCATCTAGCCCCCTGGCTGTGCCAAAGAGACTGTTCAGAGGACCAGAAGTATAGTGCACTGCAAGAACAAAGAGAAACAATGATTAGTTCATCAGCCAAACAAGAGCTAAAACAAGAATGCAATTTCTGTTAAGGCATAGCCTCGCTCTCCGAGCGAAGCTGGCCTAATGATAGCTTCGCCCCAAAGCTTACCTTCGCAGCTGCAGCGTAACTCCGCATTCCACATGAAAGCAGGATGCAGGAAAATATCCAAGTATTAGCTTCGCTCTGGAAGCTTGACCTCGAACAACAGAACGCGACAAAGCCTCAAGGGTTAACTTTGTCAGAAAGGTATTATTGCCTAAAGATTATTTTAAAGGGCATTGAGGTCCTTTTCAGTCACACTCCAAGGGCTAGCTCCGCAGCCTGTCATTCAATAGGATGTGAACCGCCTAAGGGGTAGCTTCGCCTGGAAGCTTGAAGGAGAGACCCTTCAGTTCTAATATTCTCAGTCAAGAAATCAAGGGAAATTCAGGGAATTAAAATCCCCAAGATCACCAGATCATGATTGATCGCTCTGGGTTAATCAGAAGATAGCCAAAAATTGGCTTTAAGAGAGAGATGAAAATCCTTGATCAAAAGGGAAAGATCCCTACCGGCGATCGGTCATTCGATGACCGGAGGAGGAGAAGGACCCTTCGTCGTAGAGGTAGCTACCTCTTTTCCTGCTCGTCTCTTGGGAGCCATTGGAGAACTTTGGAAGTTTTTGAATTCTTGAACAAAGATGAAAGAAGAAGAAAGGGATTGCAGTGCTCTGAAAATTCAAAGAGAGATCGTGCCTTCTCTTTCAGCCCGATCAGGCTTTTATAGGCTGATGATTGCCTAAACGACGCCTCGAAAGGAGCGCAGGCAGTCATTTCAAATTAATTTGAAACGGTGCCTAAAGCGCCTTCCCGAGAAGCGTTACTTCAGCCCCACTAAGGGCTAACTCCGCCGTGAATCTAATGTTGACTTAGCGCGACGCATGAACAACTTTGCTGAAAAACATGCCTTAGCTCCGCTAAAAGCACAGCCCGAGCTTCGCAGAGAATTCATGCTAGCTTCGTCGGAAGCTCGTTTCTGATTCAGATAGGATTCTGTCTTTAACTTCACATGAAATTTAGCTCCGCCGGTCCACTTCAAGTGTTCTCGAATCGAAAAGAAGGAGAAACAAAGCAGATAAGTAGAAAGTAAACTTTTATTAATTCAAAAGGGAAGATACATTGATACTACTACATCAAGGTTGTGTTTCGTACAACAGAATCATTTGCTCCAAAGGCATACAAGTGGTCCTATCTACTTCCAAGCCAAACCAACTGGACACGAAAGGACTTCCTCCTGCACAAGACCGTAATCCTTCGCATAATGGCAGGTTTTGCCATCAAGGAGCTGGATCGTCTTTGATGAAAATTGGCAAAGGACCGGTTGCCACCATAAGGTTGGATCTTCTTTGATGAAAATTGGCAATGGAAGGATCTGAGACCTTACAGGTGACGTCCGCTTTCCCGAAGTGGATCATCTCGGATAAACGACTACCAGCCCCGCCTCGAAGTGGATCACCTCGGATAAGCGACTGCCAGGCTCTTCTGGGAGCACCCATCAGCTACCCCAGTTTGTTCCTCCTGCTTAGGATTAAAGTTTCAACTGGAAAAGCAAGAGGCAACTCTCTGGTCTCTTTCATCAAAACAAAAGACTAGCGAACATAGCTCACTGTAACCCAAACTGGAAACAAGTTAGCAGTATGTCAAAGGAAAAGCTGCAAAAGTGAAATGGTAAGTCAAATTCTTTGGGGCGAAGCAATTTATATCCGATTCAGTTGTAGTTTAAGAATGGATTTCAGTTTCAGTTAAGCAGAAGGTAGCCTCGCTTGTACAGTGATGATGGGCTAGTTCAGCATAAGCCAAGTCCTAACCTCGCCTATATGGCTAAGCCAGACTGATCCAGAGGGACACAGTCTTGACCCCACCTATATGGCAAGACTGGCTCAACCTTGAAGAGACTAAGTCCCAATTCTTGCCTATGTGGCGAACCTAGCAGGCAACCCTACTATGATCTTCCTTTGATCAAGTGAAAATGATAGCTTCGCCAGGAAGCTGGGAAACAGGGCGGAAGCCCTTCTCTGCTGATCAGTTAGATACAAAATGAAGAACAAGGAAAATCAATCTCTGAGGCAGCTGTTAAAGCTAAATTAAGGAAGATAAACTCCCTAAAAGTTATCAGTTCATTGGTAAAGTCTCTGGATGACCGAGACTCACCAGTTCTTGGTCGGTTAATGACTAGAGTGGGCACCCCCACTAGTTCAGAAATCTGAGTATCTTTCTCTAGACAACCAAGAGAAGTCATGAACAGACTGCTTCTCTGCAGAGGACCTCAAGTGTCCTATTTATAGGCCTCATGGCCTGAGCGCACCGTTGCTGCTTCAAGCATAGAAGCGCGAGCGAATTTAAGGCATTTACTGAGCCTTGAGAAAGGGAATAGTCTCCCTCGAAAATGCGCATAGGAGGAATGATCTCCCTCGTTAATGCAAGAGAAGTTATTTCAACTTCGGGAAAGGAAATAATCCTTCTCGTAATTAGCCAAAAGGCAGTTGGCCTCGGGAAAGGAACGGCGTTCCAAAGCGAATCTACTCCGGGAGGCTCAGATGCGGAGCTACCCAGACGTAGAGCTACTCAGACGCGGAGCTACTCAGACGCGAAGCTACCCAGAGTCGCGAATCTACACAATTCTTCGGCGAATTTATCCCAAAGCAGGATTAAAAGCGAAGCTGGACTCAACCACCATGGCGACGTTTGTACTTCACATACCATCGATCAAAGCAATTCAAAGTATTTCGAAGTCTGAACCATTCCATTGCAGACTTTCGAAAACTTTGAAGGGGGTCTTGTTGACACTTTAAAAAAGACAAGATTCCTGACTGGCCTGAACGATGTTTAAACTTGTTGATATTTACAAAAGACAAGTGACAGACAAGCTGACGACCAGTTTTCACCCATCTCCGAGGGACAAAGCAGCAACTTGGACTCTACTGATCCAGTGAAGCAGACAGTGAGCCCGGATTGTCTTTGAACAGACCTCAGCAGGTCTAAGATGTTAGGTTAGCTCAATACTTAGTATCACATGAGCCCAAAGGGATAGCCTCGCCTAAGAGGCTAAGATTGCCTAACTTCACATTGAAGCAGTTCAAAGCTCCGTCAGGGAGCTAACTTATAGCTTCGCCTGAAGTACTCAGTTAACTCCGCAGAGAGTTAGCTTCGCTCGAAACCATACACGCAACCGCGTAGGAGGGTGGTCGATAGCTTCTCCACAGATGTTATCCAGCTCCGCTAAAGAGCTTTCTTCTGACTTCGCCAGATGCTCCTTCCAGCTCCCCTGCGAGCTCGACGCGAGTGCTCCGCTGCGGGTCTGTTATGGTCAACCTTTGACCAATTAAATCTCCAGATGAGATCAAATCTATTCAGGATCAAGATCAAATCCAATCAAGATCAAATCTGAGATCAAATTTGACAGTTGTTTGTCATAATCTCTTGACTCTCCTAAAACAAGTAAGAGGATCAGGGGAGATCTTCCAATTATATGGAAAAATCAAAACAGATCAGGAGATCAACGCTACCTACTACTTCTAGCTTCGCAGAAGTCGATTCTAGCCTCGCAGCAAGGCTACTTTCCAGATTTAAACAGATTGATTCAATCTGTTTCCAAATTTTCAAGGGATAATTATACCCCTGCTTTCCCTATAAATAGTCCACCAGGGGCACAAGGATAGAGGACCACCACGCAGAGCGCACACAAGAGGCGAGAGGCTGAAAAATAGAGAGAGGCTAAACAGAGATCTATTCTCTTGGTTCCAAGAATTCAGAGAATTCAGAGAATTACTTCTCTAATCAGGGTGCTGATACCCTAATACCTTCCTTCCTTTCAAGGAATTTCCAGAATCAGGCGAGAAGGAATTCCTAAGTGGAGGAAGTTTGAGAAGTAACAAGAGGGTTCTACCAACCTTCTGTTCTCTGATTCCCCAAACCAGGCGAGAAGGGAATCCCATCGATCGCATCATCAAAGGGACAAAGTGTCGCACGCTGACCAGACTCCTATCGGCACACTTCTCCAGAATCTCAGAGGGGGGATCTACTTGTAATCTTTTGTGTTACTTGTAATTTAGCTCCTCGACACTTTTTTATAAGTTTTCCTTTTGCAAAATCAATGGAAAACACATAGATGGAATTTGTTTCTTGCGAAACATGGATTCCAAACGTGTATGGTTCATGGCACAATGACTTAAAGTGGAGCCCAAACAATCAACACTTTTCTTCAAAACATTTATATCATTTTTAATACTTGAAGATAAAGTGGAGCATGCAATAGGTGAGCTAGATTGTGAAGCTACACTAGCATGGCAAACATGAGAATCTAAATCATTTTTAAAGAAATGTTTTTCTGGAAACCAAATCCAAATCCTTTGAAATAGAAACAATTTTCATTTTTAAAGATTCATTTTTTTTTACAACAAAATCAACTTTTGAAGATAAAGCCTCATTTTTCTTTAAAACATTTTCACAATCATTTTTACTTTTCAAAATCTTGTTTTCATTAAGGACAAGTTTAAGTTGGGATTTAAGTGAGTCACATTCACTTGAAATCTTATCCCTCTCTTGCAAAGCAACATCAAGCTTAGAAGACAAGTTTTCATTTTCTTTGTTAAGTCCAAAACTCTTCTTTTTCACTGCTTTATATTTTTCTAATAATTATTCACAAACAATAGAAAGTTCTTCATTTAATGCATCGGCATCAATAATATCCTCTCCTGAAGAACTAGCACAATCATCTAGTTGAGATTCTGAATATATCTCAAGGGAGTCATTCCCTTGAACCATGTAGCATCGTTGTTCAGATTCATCTCACTATATTCCTTCTCCACTTAGATTGGCAATTGAAGCTTTGGAGAGGTCAAAATGTTCCACACTGCAAAAAAGGAAACACAATGAGAAACCATATTTAAATATTCTTCACTAAGAGATGCTCTAAGTGCCTTTAGGGCTAGTGCATTGGCCTCTATATGCAAGCTATTACTAAGGTAGGATTCCTTGATAATGGTAAGGTAAACTTTATAACCTATGGCTTTTAAATGGCAACTTATCAGAACCTTCCATATATCAATTTAGAGATATCAAACATGGGAGGGACATCCATGAGTGCAAACTATAAGTGCGCAAATGCAAATGATAGATTAGCAACCAAGATCACACTCCTAGGTGGTTAAACCTAATATCGGGAGCGTAGGCTCTTATACCAATTGAAAATACACCTAGAGGGGGGTGAATAGGTGTATGGCTAATCTAATGATCAATAATACGGAATTAAAAACTTAATGCAACACACTTAGTGTAACCAACGAGTGTAGCCGAATTCCCGGTGAAGGGCTCTGGACTAACTCCTCTGAATTCCTCTAAATAAGAGTTGAGGTGCTATATGAAGCTCTCTTGGTTAACACAAGTATGGGCACACACAAACAACACAAGCATGTATATGATATGGCAATATGATGCAATGCACAAATGTAAGAGAGAGAGAAAGAGTTAGAGAAAGTGGATCAAACGCAAACACCGAGATATATTTCGAGGTTCGAACACACAGCTCTACGTCCCCACCTTCACACAGAAGGATTTTCACTAACTCGTCCACACAGGACTTCCCACACAGGAAACCTCCACTGAGGATTTGGGGCAAGTACAATTGGGAGTACATGTTTAGACGGGAAAGGTGTTGTATTGTGGAGTATAATTTGCACACAAAATATATTCAATGAAAGAGAGAAGGTTTAGAATCAACCTTAGGTGCTTTGATCACTCCACAAATGTATTCAAAATGATTAATATACCCTTTCCTATCTCCGTTATAGCATGGGCTATACCGAGTCGATTCTCAGGGAGAGCTTGCGATGGAAGCGTTACGGTTGGTAGTGAAGATAGAAAATGAAGATTCTTCTTTGTCTTAAAAGAATGAATAAAACATGGAAAAAGAAATGAAAGAATCGGTGGATATGTTCATGATGGAAAAAGAAATCAAAACAAGATTGGCTTTTGGATTAACACTAAAAAAGAAAAGAAAACTTGTAAAAGATTTGAAGATGGAGAAAACCATGACTAGCTAACCTTACTACCTTGCTAAAAACTTACTAAACTCCGTGATGGTGAATGCGTGCCTCATGTTGATTCATCGGCATAGATTTGTCTTGCGTGTTGGTCTAATTACTTTCCCACTTGAATGATGGGTGATCATACTTGGACTTGTCTTGTAGCCTCATAGATGTCATTGGCCTACAAGATAGACTTTCAATAATGGAATCAAAAGAGCGACACACAAGGGATGCTAAGGAAGAAGATACAACATTCATTAATTGAAGTAAAAGAAGTTGTACAACAAATAGCATATGTTTGGTGATCCATCTCCATGTTCCATCAAGGCACTTGTTCTAAAGACAAGGCTTTAATTGAGGCACACATGAATCATATGGAGAATTACAACAAGAACTTGCCAAGCATGAAAGTAACCCATCGGAGAAGAGAAGATCATACACTTTGCAAGATTAAAGATAGCAATCACCCATGAGTTAGTAGTTAGCAGGGTAAGTTGTTAGCTAGCCATGAGAAGAAAGAATTAGCTACTAGCCATTAGAAAAGCAAAACAAAGCATGAATAAAATTGCAAGTAAAGTAAAACTAGAAGTAAAGAAAGCAAGAGTTACTAGAAAATGCTCAAGTAGAGAAGAAGAGAATGGATCAATCCTTGCTTCACAAGTTGTCACTCCTTGATGTACACAAGCTCTCTCTCTCTTACAACTCTCTTTTGCAGAATTTCTAGGGAAGAAGAAGGAGATCTAAAGAACTAAATCCTAGAGAAAAAATACAAAATTACAAAGCTTTATCCTATCATCTCTCCTCTTCACGTTCTCTCTTTTTACGAAGCCCTTGGTCCAGTATTTATAGGCTCAGAGAGAAGCATCTAGAGCCAGGTTGTTGGAGCAAAATCCGGAGCTCCAACAACCTTACAACTGCCGCAAATTGGCGGGAAATCCCTGGATTTAGCGGCAATATCTGGGCCGTTGAGCCCAGATTTTCTGGTACAGGTTCGTTGCGAAGTTGTTATCCACGTGGCCTTCTAGAATCTTGAGTTGTTGCGTAGAATTCTCTAGATCCTGGGCTCAAATTTGGGCTTTGAATTAATCTCTTTTGGGCTTATGAATTAATCTCTTTAATTATTGCTAATTAAAGAGATTTTGGGCTTTCTCTCATTTCAGTTGTGGACCTACAAAAATAGAGAGAAGATGAGTAAAAATCATATTTTTATTTGCAAAAATGCATGGGAATAATGTGATAAAATATGCAGAATTGTGTAACAATCAGTACACAACTCCTCTCTCAACCAATACAACCTCTACTCTTAGAGGCAAGGCACAAAATAAATCACCTCTACACTTAAAGGGATAGGCACTTAGCCAACAACAAATCAATCACCTCACACTTGAGGGATTCCAACACAATCTCCACCTCTCACTAGAGGGAGCCAAACACCACTTTCACTATCATCTCACACTTGAGGATAACAACTCAATCACATCTCACTAGAGGGATATCACAAAGAAGAAAGGTTTACAACTTGGTGGTCTATCTCAACCACAAACCAATTCTTTTCTCACTAAAACAAAGATCCTATAGATAGGATAGAATGATAAGCTCAAGTGTGAGAAATAAAGAGTTTGAAAATCAAAAACACAAAGAAAAACTCTTGGAAAAACTTCTAGAATGAATGTAAAGTGAAGATCAAAAACAATCCCAAAGACTTTCTTTTTCTTTGAATTTTCCAGCCCTTTAAAATAAAATAAAGATGAAATCTTATAGCTTAAAAACTCTTTCGAAAACTAGTGTTAAAATACTTGAGAAGATGGAAATTTTGCTCTTAAAAATTCTTGTTGAAAAACCAACTCAAATGGGGTATATATAGCCCCATTAGAAATCTGCCCGTTGGCAGCTAAAAAGGGCCAGTTTGCCCTTCCGGTCGACCAGCTGGTCAATCAGCCAACGGTCAAAAATTTGACCGTTGAGCCCAGCGGTCGACCGCCCGGTCGACCGAGCTGGATACAGAGAGCAGAGCTCTTTGTCCGGTCGACCGCCCGGTCGACCGGAGGCATTTCCAGAAAGCAGAGCTCTCTGGCGGTCGACCGACCCGGTCGACCGGCCTCCCCAGCAAGGCTGCGTGCACGTTCTGTGTACGTTGGTCGACCACTCACCGGCCCGATCGACCGGCAGCCTACCAGCCAGATGGATATGGGACTTAAAAGCTTGAGTTTTTATCTTTTATAAAAATACATAAATTCCACAAAAATCAGTTCATGTTATATCTTTGAAATACAAACATGTTTGAGTAAAAATTAAATCATGTTACAAACATTTTGAACCATTTTTGTGTTGAAAATTTTGCCTTAAACCAAATTCTGTATTTTTCAAAAATAGAATTTTTGAAATGGAAATCCGATTTTTTCAAAACACATGTAAATACAAAAATATGATATTTAAACAACTTTGAAGCATATAGTATATGGATAGAATCCAATATACATGAAAGGTATTATATCTATGTTTTTGACATTCAATCCAAAAATAAGTTTTGTCTAAATACAAAACTCCAAACACATGAATAGTGTATCAAAATAAGTTTTTCTAAGTAGATGAAGCATATATGTATATAGATCAAATCTAATATACATTAAACCATGTAAACTTGTTTTGATTCTATCTATTCATGAAAACCAAGATCGGTTAAGCCGAAAATCAAAACCAATAAACATGAAACGTGTGTGTGTTGTGAACTTGAGCATATCACACTATCTAATCTTTACAACGGATCTAAACTAAATCTTAACTAAACAAACCAAAGCCTTCTTGTAGAACGCCGTCTCCAAGTTGACTCGATCCAAACTTGATTCACCGAGCTTGACTCCAACCGAGTGCTAGATATGAACTTGACGCTCGAGCTCTTGAATCACCATGTGAAAGCTCCAAAACACCTTTGTTGAAGCTAATCACCTACTAATATCTTGGTTAAATATCTGAAACTAAATATCACAAAATTATTAGTAAACTATAACTACATGAGTGAATCATCATCAAAACTAGAGTGGAAGGCCTCTGGGCCAACACTATCTTGTCACTACCAAGAAAATCTATTTTGGTAATGCCAAGTACATTAAGGCTAATGCACAAGCCCTAGATGCATTAAAACATTCACTTAGTAAAGATTATTTATCTATGGTTTCTCATTGTGATTCCGCTTTTGCAGTGTGGAACATATTGACCTCTCCCAAGCTACAAACGATGAATTATGTGGAGAATGAATCTAGTGGAGATGAATCCGAACAAGCTTGCTACATGGTACAAGGGAATGACTCCCTTGAGGTAAACTCGAACACTCAACTAGATGATTGTGCTAGTTCTTTGATTGAGGCAAAACCTGCACACAAAATACGGAATTACAGAACTTAGAATGAAGATGTGCAAGTGCTCAATTCTTACCGCTATAGCAAGTGACTATGCGGGTCGTGATCCACAAGGAGGGTTTTGCGATAGAAGCGTTTACGTTTTTGTATTAAAATCTTTATGAAAACCAAACGAGAGTTCTTCTCTGTTTTTAAGTTAAAAAAATGGAAAAGAATTATGTTAAAGTTAGAAGAAAATGAGAGATGAAGAAGGTGGAAAAAATCAGAAAACGGCGAAAGCGACTATGTACAAATGATTATTTACAAGGAAGTGAAAAGGATGATTTGGAAGAGGTAATGTTGGTGATTTAATTTACAGAAAAAAAAAGAAAAGAAATAAAACAATTACTCACCTTCTTTTCACCAAAAGCTTACCTTGAGTCTTTAGCTACGATGTTACCTTGAAGTGGAGGCAATCAGCGCATAGCCCATAAGATTTGAGTATTGGTCTCTTCCACATTACATCATCAAGACAATTTCAAGAATGAAATGATACAGAGAGAGACTCCATTCCATCGTCATGAGCTATCGGTGGCACTCGCAAAGGCAAGGCTCTTTCGATGCTTTTAGACTCACTTGGAAGACAATTGTACAAAAAAGAAAAGTGAAGTAGAAAAGAAGAAGAAGAATAAGAAGAAGACTAAAAGAAAGTACATACAAAGAAAGAACATCGATTCGATTTCATAACAATCAAAGAAAAGAAATAAATCTTACACCGGTGTCACTCCAGCTCAAGCTTCGTTCTTATTCTTCGATGAAAGTCTGATCTCCTCTGAATTACATAAATGAAAACTAAAATTACATGAAAAAGAAAAACAAAAACCTAAACTAAGAAATGAAAAACTAGTCTAAATCCTATCTCTGCATGGTCGTCCATTTTCAGCACAAAGAATGGCCTTTTTAGGCAAAACCCTAACCATCAGGATCCCGGGGAGATCGGGGGAGCAAACGCTCCCCCTAACTCCCCAACCTTGCCGCGGAAACGCGACTTTGGCTGCGTTTCCGCGGCCAGGGTGTGGCCAGGTGGCCACACCCTGTTGGTGGGTCTCCCCGGCGTCTCGTTCTGTCTTTATCTGGGGTTGGATTTGCAGTTTGGCTCCGAGATTTTGAAGAAATGGTCGTTGATCTTTGCTTCAACCGATCGATTCTGAGAGGATTCTTCTCAACCAGTTTTTAACCTCTTGATTTTGCTCTGATTCAGTGAGTGCGAATTAATTCTGATTTAATTCAGAATTTTGGTGGGCTTTGGGCTCATTTCTCTTCATCTCCTTAAAGATTGGGCCTGCAAATAAATCAAACAATTAATTAGGACAATGCAGGCTTTTATTTTATAATAAGTATGGACATATGATATTAAATATGCAACATTAGCGACCAATCACACCCCTATACCTATCTTTTGCTCGTCCTCGAGCAAAACAACTAAACTATACTAAGGATTATTAGACCACTTTCGCAGGTCACGCGATTGCACTGAGCATGTGCAACAAGCCGTTAAACCTTTAGGTTTTCCCTAGAGGACGAGTTTTGTCTCGTGAGGGTTTTCAGCGGATTGCACCCACAAAATCCATAAAGAAAGAGAAATAAAGAGTTAGTATTTTCGAAAGGCATTTTGAAAGAGAAAAATATTTGAAATATAATTGTAAGATCTAAGCAATCTATAAGTTATAGGAAGACTGAATTTTTCATTCCTAAACTTAGTCTCTATTCAAAAATTGTTATCAATCAAGGTAAGGAGTTAAATTATACTTCTCATCTAGTCTATTACTTTACCCTAAGTCATATGCACCTTGTGATCGTGAAAATTTTGACTAAGGGTTCATTAACTCTAACTCTTATGCCTTATTTATTTATACATATATATTTTTTTGGTGGTATTATTCCTTAGTTCTATTAGGCTTTCTAATCTGCCCATGTAACGAGCCTTTAATCGATGACTCCCAAACCAAACGGTCTTAGGGCACCGGGTGAGAAGACACCCCAAGGACTTAAGGACTCGAGCAAACAAGGCCACAAAACTAAGGATTTTATTATATGAACCACTTTTAGGCGTGAATACTTATGCTTTATTAGGCACAAATACCCAGCTTAATCAGAGGATTTTATATATTTTTTTCTTAAACTTATCTAATCATCTTTTGCATAAATACTAAGGCTTGCTTAGGCCAAAGCACCTAGCTAATCAATAATTAGATTTGTTTATTTTTTTTTCTTTTTTTTTTCAAACTTATCTAATTATCTTTCGCATAAATACTAAGGCTTGCTTAGGCCAAAGCACCTAGCTAATCAATAATTAGATTTGTTTATTTTTTTATATATATATTTTTTTTATAAGGCATAAGAATCTTTGTTTTGAACCCTAAGTGTGTAAGTGTATGAAGTGTGCATATTTCATCAAGGTAAAGATCAAGACTAAATTACTTTGACAAATTTTCTTCCTAACCTTAAAAATCAAACAAATAATCATATTTTGACCAAGTATAAGAAATCCGAATTTAGATTTTCCTATTCCTTAAAATTAACTTAATTTCTTACAAAAAATATGTCAAAATATTATTTCTATTTTTAAAAAGTTTTTAATAAAAAAGAAAACCTAAGTTATGTTAGACCCTCCCCCACACCTATCTCATGCATTGTCCTCAATGTATGAATTAATGCATAGATGCATGAAAAAGAAGAAAGGGAAGGAAAATGTTACCTTAAGGTGGTGGTTTCGGTGGTGGTCTGATTGGTCCACGAAATGCGGCCCAATCGACTTTTCGTTGGGTTCGGAGGAACCCACCAGAAATATCTCTAATATAATCCATTAAAATGATGAATCCATGAAGGATTTTTATTAAGTATTTGACCCCTTCTAATTTCCAAATTCCATAACTGATTTCAGAGTCAAATTTGTCAACCACCTCGTCCCAGAATGGAGTGTGAAAAGATAGAATGATTGACTTGGACTCAGGAAGGACAGGAACTAATACCGACTCAGGAAGGTGACTTAAGTCAAGTAAAGGTTCAGGAGTCGAAATAAGTTCAGGAATTGGGTCCAAGCCAAGAAATTGAAACTCAAGTCCATAATTATTTTCCAACAATGGAATGTGACTTAATGTTGGTGATTCAAGTTCATGAATGATAGGTGGGGGAATCAAAACTGACTCAAAAATATTACTCAAGTTTGGTAATAAAACAGGAGTCAATATTGATTCAGAAAGTTGAACTGGATCACAGATTTGGAAATCTAGGTCACATATCTCATTGAGTTCAATATCAAAAAAAATGAGAACTTGCCAATTTATCAATGGGATTTTCAAGATTATAAAATTGGTCAAGTTCAATATGATCATCAAAGATGGGTGATTCAATTTCATGATGAATTGGCACAGGATCCAATGTTGACTCGGGAAAAAGATTGAAATCAGGTATAGATACCGGAGTCATTATTGAATCAGGAAGTAAAATTGAATCACTAAGTTCTAGTTCATGATCATATTCATTTTCAAGTTCTATTTCAGGCAAGGGATAACTTGCCAAACTATCAATTTCATTTGGAGTTTGGGCAAGTTCAAAAGGTTGTTCTGAAATGGAATCTTGATTTTCAAAACTACATGACTCTTCGGCCCTAACAGAATGGCTAGTGACATCAGAACTGGTCAAACGGTGAGAATGTAGAGATTCGACCATCATATCTATGTCACGATTTCTAGCATTTTGAGCATGAGTCATGGCTTCAAGCATCTTTCATAATTGAAGGATTCATTGTTTTGATGAAAAGATGAAGTGTTGTCTTGGAATTGGTAGTGAAATTGTGAGTCCATCAGATTTTGTGATTGTTGTTTGGACTCACGCATACTCCTTTCCAAAATTGATGGTTTTCTATTTTGGACTGGTGGAACTGAGTATGACTCTTGGGGATATTGTGGATTAGGTGGATAAGGGGGACAAGTGGTTGAAAATTATGCTCGGGGTAGGTGAATCCCCACTGACTCTGTGAAGAGTTGAAATCGTTATGGAAATTATAGTCATACGATGGGGGATATGGGTTATATTGATTCGGATAAGACCAATCCGGCACACTAGGTTGGTTAAAGTCATGATATGCCGGGTTGGTAATATCTGAAAAAGAGTTGATGTGTAATATGGATTATTATTGAAGTTGAAAAAATTGTTATCATAGGCCATTTCACACAATGGAATACAAACAAAAAGAAAGAAAAACAAACAAATAAACAAATAAAGAAAAAGAAAAAATTCTAACCTAAGTTAGGGTAGACCTATAACCTAGACGACTCCTAACTGGTTAGACTGTCCACGGGAGGTCCAATGCAGACTTTGACCACAAGCTAATCAGCCAGGTCAGGGCAAGGTTGGTGGGAGGTTTTCCGTCAAAGACGTTCCTTAATTAAATAACCACCAACCTTCGGGCTTTCGGCCCTTAATCCCTTTCCTAGACACTGATTTGACAAGAGTCAAATTCCAACACCTTTCCCCCCTAGGATAATCTCCTAATTGAGTCTGAGATGTCTCTAGGGCCAACGTCTACTCATTTTAAGTTAGGCTTGGGTTAGTGAGTGCTTGGAATCTGATTTTTGGGCGAAGGAAGGGTGATTAAATCCCCACCTTATCTTGTTAATGGGTGGTGCCCTTAAGATCAGTTTGTGCAAGTGTACAGGATATGTAAATAAGATTTACTCAAAGCGATAAAAATCAACCAAGAGATGAGTCCTATTCTACATGCAATGCGAACGTACCTTGCTCCAGCACTCTTCAACAGTAAAAATAAATGAATTGAAAAGACACGTGCCTAAAATGCAAACGTCTAATCAATTTTTATCTTTCAACAAATGTTTTACTGTGATTATTAGCAGGCTTATGTGATGGCATATAAGAAAAAGTAAAGTTGCAGAAAACTAGAATTTGCAAAGCAAGAAGCCCTGCAAAAAGACAGTTAGTAGTCCACTCCTTTTTGCCGCGTTTTCGCGGCGTTGGCCGCGGATCCACGGCAAAGCAGAGGGCACTTGGTCTCTGCATTCTAGAGCAGAGGCCCAAGGCCACTTATATATTACTGCAACTTTAATTTCCTGCTTTGCTTGCCCTTTAACCTGCAACAGAGAAGAAAATTCGTTTTAGTTCTAAAAAATTTTCAATAAAAATTCAGATTTCAATAAAAACGTTACCCTCCCCGGCAACGGCGCTAAAATTTGATTAAGGCAAAACCTGCACACAAAATATGGAATTACAGAACTTAGAATGAAGATGTGCAAGTGCTCAATTCTTACCGCTATAGCAAGTGGCTATGCGGGTCGTGATCCACAAGGAGGGTTTTGCGATAGAAGCGTTTACGTTTTTGTATTGAAATCTTTATGAAAACCAAACGAGAGTTCTTCTCTGTTTTTAAGTTAAAAAAAATGGAAAGAATTATGTTAAAGTTAGAAGAAAATGAGAGATGAAGAAGGTGGGAAAAAATCAGAAAATGGCGAAAGCGACTATGTACAAATGATTATTTACAAGGAAGTGAAAAGGATGATTTGGAAGAGGTAATGTTGGTGATTTAATTTACAGAAAAAAAAAAAAGAAATAAAACAATTACTCACCTTCTTTTCACCAAAAGCTTATCTTGAGTCTTTAGCTACGATGTTACCTTGAAGTGGAGGCAATCAGCGCATAGCCCATAAGATTTGAGTATTGGTCTCTTCCACATTACATCGTCAAGACAATTTCAAGAATGAAATGATACAGAGAGAGACCCATTCCATCGTCATGAGCTATTGGTGGCACTCGCAAAGGCAAGGCTCTTTCGATGCTTTTAGACTCACTTGGAAGACAATTGTACCAAAAAGAAAAGTGAAGTAGAAAAGAAGAAGAAGAAGAAGAAGACTAAAAGAAAGTACATACAAAGAAAGAACATCGATTCGATTTCATAACAATCAAAGAAAAGAAATAAATCTTACACCAGTGTCACTCCAGCTCAAGCTTCATTCTTGTTCTTCGATGAAAGTCTGATCTCCTCTGAATTACATAAATGAAAACTAAAATTACATGAAAAAGAAAACAAAAACCTAAACTAAGAAATGGAAAACTAGTCTAAATCCTATCTCTGCATGGTCGTCCATTTTCAGCACAAAGAATGGCCTTTTATAGGCAAAACCCTAACCATCAGGATCCCGGGGAGATCGGGGGAGCAAACGCTCCCCTAACTCCCCAACCTTGCCGCGAAAACGCGGCTTTGGCCGTGTTTCCGCGGCCAGGGTGTGGCCAGGTGGCCACACCCTGTTGGTGGGTCTCCCCGGCGTCTCGTTTTGTCTTTATCTGGGGTTGGATTTGCAGTTTGGCTCCGAGATTTTGAAGAAATGGCCGTTGATCTTTGCTTCAACCGATCGATTCTGAGAGGATTCTTCTCAACCGGTTTTCAACCTCTAGATTTTACCCTGATTCAGTGAGTGCGAATTAATTCTGATTTAATTCAGAATTTTGGTGGGCTTTGGGCTCATTTCTCTTCATCTCCTTAAAGATTGGGCCTGCAAATAAATCAAATAATTAATTAGGACAATGCAGGCTTTTATTCTATAATAAGTATGGACATATGATATTAAATATGCAATATTAGCGACCAATCATTCTTCAAGTGATGACATTATGGGTGCCGATGCATTAAATTCGGACACAAACCACAGCATACACATGCTCATCATGCTCACACACATGATTCTATATATACTCATGTGTACACTTGTACACATTGTGGACGTAAGGCCACATTATAAAATTTTGTTATGATAAGATACATAATTCAAATTTTGCAAACAAATTTGTTTGGGTTAGGAAAGGTGCTAACCCCCATGGACCCAATAAGATATGGGTACCAAAATCTACCCCTATTGTATTTGATGTAGGTGTAGGCTCTCACTTGATGTGTGCGTATTGGTGCCTTGATGGTGGATGCGTTCCGAGCTAAATGGTGACAATCTTGGATGCATCACTTTCAAGGAAAGTTTGGTGGGAGGACCACCATGATTTGGAGACCTAGAAATTAGCCCTATTGGTTTTGGTAACTATTTCTAACTCCTATTTTAGTTTACATGCTTTTGAAATTGACGATTTTTAGCATGTTTTTGTTTTTCATGATTATTGCGTTAAATGTCATGTTAATTAGACTTGTGATATACATATGTAGTATTTGAGAGACACCCATGTTCATATGGATTCATATTTTATGTTCTCACTATTATTTAGCTATTGTATATATCCTAACTCTAAAGCACGTACATTTATTCTAATGATCATGTTTGCTTATGATTTTGCACTTCATGTTTTGATTACATGTTTAGATGAAACTTTTATTAAAACTTGTGATTATACATGTACAACTAATGAGCCACAATTGTTTATTATGTTTTTGTACTTTATTGCCCATTTGTACCTATTGGATGTACATGTATAACCCAGTTTTGATGATTCTTTCATTTATACTTGTTTTCCCTATTTTTGTACACGTTTCATAAAAATGTATTTATCTTCATGTATATGTTAATTTTGTCTAAAACTATTGGATATACATGTTTATCCTAGACTCCCTTGTGTTTCATGTAATATTTTATTATGGACTCGTTTATGTTTGGGATATATATGTATACTTCTAGTTTCAACAAAACATACATATACGTTGAAGTAGATTTAGTTTTGATGATTTCTTGATTATTTGAGCTTCAATATCTTATTTCTATGATTTTGATGATTACATGATTCATACACTCTATGTTTGGTGTTTACTCATGATTTTTATTTCATGAGCATATATGTGCTTTATAGATCTTGAGTGTCAATTATTGTGTAATTTTCATGATCTCATGGATATATTCTTGTTTTATTCCTTACCTGAAGGATTTCGTACTAGTTTTCAAAATTATCTTTAAAACTAGTCTTTATTCTTTAATTGGTAGAGTTTTCAAACATGTTATATTTTCAAATCTTATTTTTGAAAACCCCTACCTTCTAAGGGCGGTTGGATGGGCGACCATGCCTTGTATGCTCAAAATTGTAAATCTATTTAAACATGTGCATGAAAGAGAGGTAGCTATGAGATATACATGACTTTAATGAATACTCTATTTTGTATACTCATATGTGTTTCTTATATATATGTATGCTTCAAATTTCAAATAGTATCAATTTCAATTAGTATATTCATTCTCATACATATATATGATTTGATTGTGCTTACAACATCTTTACATCTTAAAGCACAAATTATGTTTATGCTAAATCTTGACTTAATTTTAAATGTTAATTGGTTTCATAATAAGCTTATGCAATATTTTCAATTGATATTTCAATTGGTATTTTTTTAAAATATAATTTATATTTTACCTTTCAATTGGTATCAAAAATTTACAATATATTTCAATTGGTATCAAATATTTCTTAAGTATGAGATATACATGATTTTTAAAATGAAAAATTCATTTTGTATACTCATGATTTTTCTTTCTAAGCTTGATTTAGTCCTTAATGTCAATTATTTTTCAATTGGTATCATATACAAGCTTATGCATTATTTTTATTGGCATTTCATAAAGGGGGAGAAAATTTCTTATTTTATCTTTCAATGTTTTACTTTTCAATTGGTATCTTACTCCCAATCTTTATGATGAAAAATATTTTGCTTTGGTATATGCTTACATTTTCAATATTTGTATCAATAATTTTAAATTGGTATTATTTTCAAATTGGTATCCTTATTGCAAAATATAGTGTTTGCCTAAAAATTTGGTGTTGATTTTCAATTGATATCATGTCCTTTTATTGATATCAATTCATAAAAAGATTGTTTCCTTCAATTGGTTCTCTCAATTGTTTGTGTTCATTGGTATCAAAATTTTGTTTTTAAATTGATTTATGTTTATTGTTTATTTGTCTTCACCCATTTGTTGATGAGTAACAAAAAGGGAAAGAAAAATTCAGCTTTATATATGCTTGTTTTACTATGTGTTATGCATATATCTTTTATTGGTGTTTGAGCTTCATTGCATATCTATATATATTTATTGAGTATGTATATGTTAAGAAGGAGCTTCTAGGAAGCCTATCCTTAATGGATGTATATATATATCCTCATAAGTCTTGTCATCATCAAAAAAGGGGAGATTGTTAGCCCAGAGGCCTTTCACCTTAGTTTTGATGATGACTAACTTATGAAGGTTAGTTTACTAATAATCTTGTGTTTATATAGTTTCAGTTATTGATCAAGATATTAGTAGGTATTTAGTTTCAACAAAGGAGTTTTGGAGCTAACTCATGTAGATTCAAGAGTTCGCGCGTCAAGATCGCATCTAGCACTCGGTTGAAGTCAAGCTCATTGGATCGTGTTTGGATCGGGTCGTCTTGAAGATGAGGATCGACAAGAAGACTTCGGTTTGTGTTTAGATCTTGTGTAAAGATAGATAGTGTTGATATGCTCAAGTTCACATACACACACAAGTTCAATATGTTTAGTTTTTGTTTAACCGGTTTGGATTTCGAATAGACATATATATAGTTTTCATGAATAGATTGAATCAAAACAAGTTTACATGGTTTAATGTATATTGAATTTCATCTATATACATATATGCTTCATATATCAAGAAAAACTTATTTTGATGATCCTATTTATTGTTTAGAGTTTTGTAATTAACAAAACTTATTTTTGGATTTCATGTCAAAAACATAGATATATACTTTATATGTGCATTGGATTCTATTCATATACAATATGCTTCAAAAAGAGTTCAAATATCTTGTTTTTGTATTTATAAAAGTTGGGAAAAATCGGATTTCCATTTCAAAGTTTGGTTTTTGGAAAATACCGTTTTTGTTTAAAGTTAAATATTTTATATCACAAAAATAGTTCAAATAGTTTATAATATGTGTTGATTTCGGGTCACACATATTTGGTATTCAAAGATCTAACAAAAACTTATTTTTGTGGAATTTATAGGATTTTATAGGATTTAATTGGTATTAAAATAACTAATTTTTAAGTCCCAAAATTCCCTGCCAGATCCACTGGCGGTCGACCGGACCGGTCACCGATGTGCACAAGAAACGTGCACAGGCTAGCCAAGTAGGCGGTCGACCGCACGGTCAACCGACTGAAAGCACCGAACTCTCGGATACAGCCGGTCGACTGGGCGGTCGACCGACAGGCTTAGCCTGGTCGACCGGGTGGTCGATCGGAGGCACAACGATCAGAAATATAACCGTTGTGTCGGTCGACCGGGCGGTCGACCTTCCTGGCTGCCAATGGGCAGATTTTTTAGGGTCTATAAATATGACCCCTCTTGAGCTGTTTTCAACAAGAATTTTAAGAGTTATTTTCCCATCTTTACAAGTGTTTTTACAGCAAGTTTTTAAAGATTTTTTTTGTCAAAAAGATTTATCTTTATTTGTTTTAAAGTGTTGAAAAAATCAAAGAAAAGAGAGTATTTGGAGAATGGTTTTTGATCTTTATTTCAATATCTATCTTGTGATTTTCTCAAGTATTTTTCTTTGCTAGTTTCATTCCAAACACTTTGTTTTCTCACACTTGACCTATCATATCTATAGGATCTTGTTTTTGTGAGGAAAATAGGTTGTGGTCTTTTTGTGATCACCAAGTTGTTAATCCCTTCTTTGTTTTGGGTTGGTGTCCATCCCTCTAGTGTAGAGGAGATTGTTGTTATGGTTTGGCTTTGTACCTATCCTTCTAAGTGTAGAGGAGGTTGTACTTTGGGTTTGTAGTTATCCCTCTTTGTGTAGAGGTGATTGTGGTGGAGTTTGGCTTTATGCCTTGTCCTTCTTTGTGTAGAGGTGATTGTTGTTTTGGCTTTGAGCCTTGCCTCTTGTGTAGAGGTGGTTGTGTTGGAGAAAGGAGTTGTATACTCTTAACCTTGTACTTGCCAATCCTCGGTAGAGGTTCCCTATGTGGGAGGTCCTGTGTGGACATATAGTGAAAATTTTCTGTGTGAAGGCGGGGACGTAGAGCAGTGGCTCGAACCTCGAAACATATTTTGGTATTTGTGTTTGATCCACTATCTCTTAACTCTCTCTCTCTCTCTCTCTCTCTCTCTTATATCTTTCATTACATCATATTGCTCATGTTATATATGCTTGGTATTGTTTGTGTGCCCTCACTAGTGTTGAACCAAGCATATAGCACCTCAACTCTTATTTAGAGGAATCTAGAGGAAATAGTCTAGAGCCAACACCAGAAATTCGGCTACACTCTTTGGTTACACTTAGTGTATTGCAATTAGTTTTTAATTTCGCATCATTTGTTATTAGATTAGCTATACACCAATCCACCCCCCCTCTAGGTGAATTTTCATTAAATATATAATGAATAAACTCCAAAAAATTATATTTCCAATTCTAAACAAATATCATGATATTACATAGAAAACTTGACTGATTATATATGACATCTACCTGATAGCTATACTATCCATGTTACTAAAATCGTTGGGAAATATTATTATACGGTAACAACATCGTCTTTCTTATCCTGTTCACAGACATCATGTATCTTGATCACATTATTGATGTTGTTACCATTGCCATCATTGAGTTATCACAATGATCTAAGTAACTTGTACATAAAATAATCTTGATAACTAATAACATGATATTAAACAACTTATACCGGGACTAAAAAATTTGATGGAGAAGACAACGTCTGTGTTTTGGGTGGACCTAGGATATAGGTTGCGCAGTCGAAAGAGAGTTTTATTGCAGGGTTCCCGTGAGGTGACTGATACCCCGTCCTGTTCCTATTCCTGTTATACATGTTACCTGACTACCTTACGGTAGGGCCTGGTTCAGCGCCAGGAGTCGGGGTCGTGGTCACGGGTATGTACGGGACAAACTTAAAACACAGACAAGGTCTCCAATCAATCAGTTTTAATAACTTGGATCTCGATTGGCACACGTAGTAGGCGTAGTATGGAATGCGTCTATTACATGTGACAATTGGTGTCTGCTGACTTAATTAATAACAAGCCTAAATCTTACATTGACATTGTATATACATGTTATGATAAATACCTGATTATACACATGACCTGATTTGGACATCTGATTCTATTACTGATTGACCTTATTACTGTCTATTTAAGTTTGCATAGTATTTCTGTCTTTTTCAGTTTATATTATCATAGTATGCTCACACATTATATGTACATGCACCTTCCCTTTCCTCTTTATTTTACATACTCATTGGGTCGCTTTCTGATGATCCGGAATTTACACGTCCAGATTAGATGCTTTCTTTTATTGATCAGGTGTACGTTGAGCTCGTAGGCTTCATGAGGAGACTGGAGTTACACTCGGCTCGATCATCGGTATTCCTGCTTTCTTTTATTTAATTGATTTTTTCTCTATGTATCAGTCTTAATTATTATCCTATTCCATTTCTATGCTCATTGTTATCTTGTATGGATATTTATATGTGTACTGCAGTGATTGCGATTTATTATAGTTATTTTTATAGCTTGTTCAGGTTACTCAAGACAGCATGTATACGTGGGGTATTTTCTCGCGTATATACGTCGCCGACTCTCATCGCGACTCCGTTTTCACGTATTTTGGGAAGTTGAGCATGACACATATCTAATCTGTCGATGGTCGCACCCCCACTTCAGGTCCAACCAAGTTCATAGCTCCACTGATTACGTAAAAACTCTACTCGGAAGCAATCGTGAACCCAACTCTGCTGCTGGGATCCCCCACTCAGAGGCCCAACTTCGCAACTGGATTCCCCCCCCACTCGGAGGTTCGGATTCTCACTCTGCTATGGGTTTCACCCCCGCTCAGAGTACATGCATCCAATCTGTCGTTGGGTCGCATCCCGATTTCTGGCCCTTTCTTAACTTACAGGTAAACATTCCGGAGAGCTTATGGCTACAAGAAACATATGGTATATACATGAGAGTTTTCATATTTGGATTATCCCATCGACGTACTAGTTTCTTGTGGTTAAAGGCTGGAGAAATTGAATGTTCCGGAGAGGCATGATCATTCAGGTATTGTCGAACACCTCCTTTGCATATGTTTGTATGAATTGCTCATTCCAGAATAACACGGGTTACTTATGTTTAGCCATAATTTCACAAGACATAGGGCATATATATGAGGATTTTCTTATTTAGATTACTCCATTGATGTATTAGTCTCGTGTGATTGGAAGCTGAGTACCCCAACCTTCAATTTATGCTAGTTATATTAGTTTTTTTATTACTCTTATTATGTTGCATCTGACCTTTAATTTAAGTTGTTTCATTGCAGACTTGCGTGCGTATAATCCTTCCTCCCCTCATCCAGCAGGCGTTTTGTACCCTAGTAATTTACCACTACTAGGCACAGAACACAAATGGCGTACTACTGACTCCTCTTGGGCATTTGTACCCCAGATAGTTTCCCTCTATCGGGTGCAAAACACAAATGCCTGCCCACGAGCTCTCTCCATAGTAGGTTTCACCCCACTCGGAACCCCTAGTCTGCTGCAGGGTTCTTCCTTCTCAGAATCCCAAGTCACAGCTTCATTGATGGGCAAACTGTTGGCTCGGAGGCCTTCCTCTCTAGTTTTGATGATGATTAACTCATGTAGTTATGTTTACTAATAATCTTGTGATTTTAAGTTTCAGATCATGTAACAAGATATTAGTTGGTGATTGCTTCAAAAGAGAAGTTTGGAAGCCTTCACTTGGTGATTCCCGAGCCCGAGCGTCAAGATCATTCATAGCCATGCTCGTTGGATCACGGAGTTTGGACCGAGTCACTTGAAGATGAAGATCGTCAAGAAGACTTAGGTATCCATAGTTTAGTGTGTATAGATCCATTTGTAAAGATAAGAATAGTTGATATGCTCAAGTGCACAACACACACGTTTCATGTTTTGGATTTGGTTTTCATGAATAGATTGATCAAAACAAGTTTACTTTGTTTTTATGTATATTAGATGTGCTCTATATACATACATGCTTACATGACTTATACAAACTTAGTTTGACATACCTATTTGTTGGCCCAAAGGCCATTATCCCAGTATTTTTGATGATAACAAAACATATTTAGTTATGTATTTAACATTTGTGTTTCAGAATTTTTCAGGTTATTTAACAGGTTGTTTTTGACGGCTCCGCTAAAAGACTCACACATTTGGAGTTCGCCGCAAAAATGAAGATTCCCAAGCTATGCACAACTAGGATGCTTTGGGATCAAGATGATGATATGAAGATCAAGACAATATCAAGACAAGATCAAGACATTGAAGAAAACAAGCTTTGTATTTTTATTTTTATTTTAGATATTTTGTCAAAGCTAGATATTAGAAGTAGAGCTATGGGATTATCACACACACACCTCTTAGTTAGGTTCATGGCTTCAAAAAGATTTTTTAATTCCATTTCTAACTTAGATCTAAAGAGAACATATTTGGAAATATGATTTTCAGAAAAATAATAGTTTTGGAAAAACAATTTTTATGGAAAAACAAGTTTGTGTTCAAAAGAATTTTATCAAACTATTTTTAACATGATTGAAGTATGACACATGCTTATACTTCATGTTTTTACAAGTTCCAAAATCTTACCCAAAACCCAAAACCAAAATCCAAGTTTTCTGGTTCTGGAAGTTCTGTTTTTTCAGAACTCACAGTGACCGGTCGACCGGCCCGGTCGACCGATGTGCACAATACTGTGCACGTCTATATCAGTCGACCGACCCGGTCGACCGATGTTCATTTACGTTCACAGGAGTTTTCGGTCGACCGACCCGGTCGACCGATGAGCCCCAACGGTCATATTTTTGACCGTTGGCGGTCGACCGACCCGGTCGACCGGGATCTGTCAAAAGTTCTGACAGATCCAACAGCTAGTTTTTCTGACTGTTTTTCTTTTGGGATTTGTCTCCAACGAGTTTTTGAGGATGTTTTTGACCCCTATAAATAGAGGGTCACCTCATATTGATTAGACAACAATTGCAAATATTTCTTAAGAGTTTTACAAAGATTTTCAAAGCTTTCCTTCATAAAAGATTTTCCAAAGCCTAAATTCCCAACACCCAACTTGTAGCCTATTCCTCTAGCTTCTCTCTAGATTTTGCACACCACAATCCCAAGCTTTACATCTACATATTTGGTTCTAGGATTGTGCAAGTGAGCTTTTGTAAAGTGATCAAGTGTGATCACTCATTTCTTCTTGGAGTGAAGTTGTAGAGGCATCGGCCTCAAGGGAGCTAGTGAGCTTCGGGTGGTGTTGCGGCATCACAAGTGTAAGGGACAAGTGTGTCCTTGTATTGGCGATCCGGTGGGATCAACGATAGTAGTGCAAATCCTTCAAGTGTGAAGGCGGGGACGTAGAGCGTGGCTCGAACCTCGGAAACACATCCTTGCGTTTGCGTTTGATCAATTTTCTCTAACTCTACTCCTCTCAATTCTTGCACCTTAATTGTCGTATTTATTGCAAGTCTTTATTTGTGCTAATTTGTGTGTGAAAGTTTTAATTCCGCAAAATTGCCATAATTCATATAGCCATCACCTATTCACCCCCCCTCTAGGTGATTTCAATTGGTATCAGAGCCTAACCCTACAACTTAGGTCTAACAACCTTAGGGAGATCCATATTTGGCTATATACATTTGTGTTGCATTTACATTTGCTTGAGCATTCATGGCATCCATGGACTTTTCTAGCATTAAATCCCCACCCAAGTTTGATGGTCTAAACTTCCCCATTTGGAAGGTGAAAATGAATCTCTTCCTTAAATCCCTAGGAGTTAGGGTAGCTAGGGCCATTACCAAAGATTTTATTGAACCCACTAGTGATGAGAGCACATGGTCCGAGGATACTTCCAAAGACTATGAGGCTAATGCTAGGGCACAATATGCATTGACCCAAGCATTAAATGAAGATGACCTTGCACGCATAATAAATTGTAAATCCGCATTTGAGGTTTGGAACATACTCATTGTGACTCATGAGGGAACGTCTCAAGTCAAGAGAGCCAAAGTTGACTTGCTACGTTCTCAATATGAGAACTTTTACATGTTTGATAATGAGAGCATTGATGACATGCTCACCCGCTTTACAAAAATAACTAATGCTCTTTCTTCCTTAGGTGACAAGATTGATAATGATCAAAAGATAAGGAAGGTGATTAGAGCTCTTCCCAAAGCTTGGGAAGTCAAGGCGACAACTCTCAAGGAGCTAAACGACAAAGAGGAGATGGACTTCTCTGGCTTCATCGGAAATCTCAAGACGCATGAGATGGAGATGAAAGTTAGAGAAGAAAGGGAGGCACCAAAGAAGAAGACCATTGCCTTCAAAGCCGCTCCTACCATACACGAAGAGGATGACTCATCGGAGGATTGCGATGAGGACTTCGCCATGCTCATCCGGAAGGTGGGCAAGATGTTCTACAAGAAGGGACGGCAAAGTAACTTCCGAAGAGGGAAGCCTCAAGGAAGGTACGAGAAGAAAAGAGATGAACCCGGTCCTTGCTTTCATTGCAAGAAGATCGGTCACTTAATTGACGAGTGTCCCACTCTCCAAGCAACCACTTCCAAACATGGGAAGAAGAAGAAAGCGTTGGCCGCTACATGGGATGATTCGGAGTCGGAATCCGAAGAAGAGCACGACGCCGCCAACATGTGCTTCATGGCACAAGGAGACGACGCTTCTAAGGTAACACTTGATAACACTCTTGATGATGATGACCTCACTATGGATGAACTAGCACATTTCTTTGAGGAATTACAACATAGATATGAGATTTCGCAATCTCATAATAAAAAGTTAAAAAGGGAAAATGAGTCCTTGAAAGATAAACTTAATATTATTGAAAAGGAGAAAAATAATTTGTCTAATTCTTTTGAGAAAATAAAAAGTGATTTTGCAAATTATAAATTAGCTTGTAAAGGGAAAACCCCCATTGCATCATGTAGTAAAAATGATTTTGTAGAGATTCAAAAACGTGTTGAAGTTTTGGATTCTACTTTAAAAAGTTATGCATTTGATTTGAAAAAGATTGCATCTAAATTTCCTAAGGGAGTAACCAAGGGAAACATGCACACCATACACATGCACGAAAACATGAACACCCACACAAGCATGCATACATGTATGGTAATAATAATAATGGTAGAATTTATATTTGCACACATTGTGGCCGCAAAGGCATTTAGAAAAATTTTGTTATGCTAAAAATAATGTTAAGAATAAATTTGTTTGGGTTCGCCCCGGATCTAACCCCAAAGGACCCACTAAGATTTGGGTACCAAAAGAGCCACCAAATTTAAATGATACAGGTATAGGTGGATCTACACCCTCCAAGACTAGGAGGAGGTGGTGCCCGGATGGTAGATGCAACAAAGCCTAAAGAACACATCAAGATTGCATCGCTATCGAGGAGGCACCTAATTTTGGAGATTGCCCGTAAATTGGTAACATCTCCATTTAAGAGTTTTAATTTTGTATATACAATTGTTATAGGATTGGTAGTTGAGTTTTATGCTTCATTGATACATGATTAGTATAAACTTGCAACTCTATCATGATTGTATATGCCATGTTTAGCTTTTGATATCTTTAGTTTCATGCCTTGTTTTATAGTATGTCCACATGTATAGTCTATTATTTGTGAATATATACTTGTATACATATACACATTATTTTCATAAATAAAAATAAAACATTTGTAAAATTTTCTATTTAAGCAAATACCTTAAAGATGGCAATTGCGCACCTCAACTCATTCAAGAGGAATCAAGAGGATGAAGTTCAGAACCCGTCACTGGGTATTCAGCTTCAACATCTTTAAAATCTTTGTTTAAATATGAAAATAAAATTAAAATTGGATTGCATGTATTTTGATGTTTGTAAAGACTTAATGAAGATTTAAAAACCTGTTGGTGTTCCTATATGATTAATATATCATACCTATTTTGGGCTACAAAATTACTTAAAATTTTTTTTGGGGCAAAATTGCAGTTAACTGTTTTTCAGGCAAAGCCGGTCGACCGACCCCTAAAGCCCCGGTCGACCGACTCTGCCTGAGAGAAAATTTTTTATTTTTTTTTTGTGTGCTACCGGTCGACCGACCATAATTCCGGTCGACCGATGCTGTCCTGCTGTGGTCTCGGGATATGTCGGTCGACTGACCCGGTCGACCGATCTTATTTACAGAGCTCTCGGTTGGATTCGGTCGACCGGACCGGTCGACCGATCGTCGCGTTTTTGCCCAAATCTGCTATATATTTTCACTTTCTCTCTCTCTCTCATTTCACTCAGCAACCGAAGAACCCTCATTTTTCCCCAAAATTTGATTTCTCTCAAATCCTTCAACCAAATCCAAATCCTTTTAAAACCCATCTCAAATCCTTCATCCTCTCTCCAGATCTTCGATTTCAGCACCTCTCATCCGCAGGATCTGAAGAATTTCAGGATTTTTCAGTTAGGGTTTTGGATTCTCAATCAAGGTAAAAATCAAATTTTTATTGTGAATCTTCACTTCTAGCTTAGAAATCTTACTTCCTTTGTCACTATTTTAGGTTGCTTAGCTTCTAGATCGTGCCATAACCTGTTTTAATCCTAAAAATTTCTTTGTTATTAATCATGCCTAAGAGATCTCGAACTGAGAAGGGGAAGGGTGTTGCTCAACCCTCATCTCAGGTTCCTAGACCCCTACGGCCCTTTATAAATGATCTAGCTGCTGATAGATACTCCCACCTCTCCACTAGAAATATTAATTCAGGGAGATTTGTTACCATTCAGGATTTTGAACATCTAGGTATCCCTCAAATCTTGCAAAACAACAACCTAGTGAGTTCTGTCCATCAAGGAGCAAGTATACACTTCCCTTGTTCCTTACTTCTATGCCAACTATGAATTTGATGGTAACCGCATCACATCTAGAGTTCTAGGTAGGGAAATCGACATCTCTATAGGTCGATTTGCTAGGATTCTGCATCTCTCCACTGGCGGAGCAGATGTGTACTCACATGATTTGCATGACTTTGATTTTCCTGAGGGTGAGTCTTCACTCACCGCCTCTACTCTGATTCACGGGGATGACAACCCCGGCTTGGTTAGGAATGAGGTAGTGAGTCGATACACTCTTCAATCTCAAGTCCTTGCCAAGATTATCTTTTACAACATTGTCCCCAAACATGGCGAGTATAGCCATGCTAGGGGTTGTGTCCCTTTGATTATCTTTTGTCTGCTTAAAGGGATTAAGGTCAACTTTCCTAGAGTTATTGCATCTCATATGGCCTCTGATCAAATCCGTACTGCGGGTAGGAGCTTGCCCTACGGCATGCTTATTACCCATCTTCTTAGGGGTCTTGACTTTGATCTTTCTGCTGAAACTCCATCAAATCCCCTGACCAACATCAATGGAGTTGTCCTGAAGATGATGGAAGCACAGCTGCGTAGACACGCTCCTGTGCAACCACCTCATCCTCCTGCTGGTCCTGGCTCATCTTCAGCACCAGGATCTTCTTCTTCTGCAGCACCTGCATTTCCTCCTGAGTTACTAGCTCTTCTCTCTTCGGATGTCCGCTCTCAGCTCGAGGCACATCAGGCCTTGGCCGTACAGCGCGACGCAGCCATTCGTGCAGAGTTAGATGCTCGTGCTCTTCAGGACGCTGCTTTTCGGGAGGAGGTCCGAAACGACATGTCTTATTTTGCTGACTCCATGAGATTCGTGGATGTTCAGTTTCAGGCCCTTTTCTCAAAATTTGACATGCTTGTTCCTGATCGGACTCCGACTGCTTGCCGACTCCCTGCCACCGGTCCTCCATTTCCTCCCAGAGCTCGCTCTTCTGTTCCTCCACCGCGCACCAGAGTCGATGGCATGGATCCAGAGGAGGTTGCTTCTTCAGAGGAAGGTGGTGATGATGACGGAGACGGCGATGATGGTGATGAGGAGTGACCTCCCCTTTGATGATGTCAAAAAGGGGGAGAGTTATTTTGAGAGAGATATTTTGTGACACTTTGTTATTTTGGCTTGTACTTGTATTTGGATATTTTGTGTTGGACATCTTTTACTTGGTCATGTATTTTTATTTTGTGTTGTGGACATGGATATGGATATGTGTTTTATGTATTATGTCATGTATGAGACTCTTTTCCTTCATCTATGATATGACATGAGTATTTGGCTTCTTTTGGCATGGAAATAAAATGTTTATGATTATGATTTGTGATAATATGCCTGAGTATGATTTTATATATATGCTTGTGTTGAGGGGGAGCTTCATTTGAAGTCTCTACCCAAAATATTTTGTGATAACTACATATGTTTTGCCATCATCAAAAAGGGGGAGATTGTTGGCCCAAAGGCCATTATCCCAGTTATTTTGATGATAACAAAACATATTTAGTTATGTATTTAACATTTGTGTTTCAGAATTTTTCAGGTTATTTAACAGGTTGTTTTTGACGGCTCCGCTAAAAGACTCACACATTTGGAGTTCGCCGCAAAAATGAAGATTCCCAAGCTATGCACAACTAGGATGCTTTGGGATCAAGATGATGATATGAAGATCAAGACAATATCAAGACAAGATCAAGACATTGAAGAAAACAAGCTTTGTATTTTATTTTTATTTTAGATATTTTGTCAAAGCTAGATATTAGAAGTAGAGCTATGGGATTATCACACACACACCTCTTAGTTAGGTTCATGGCTTCAAAAAGATTTTTTAATTCCATTTCTAACTTAGATCTAAAGAGAACATATTTTGGAAATATGATTTTCAGAAAAATAATAGTTTTGGAAAAACAATTTTTATGGAAAAACAAGTTTGTGTTCAAAAGAATTTTATCAAACTATTTTTAACATGATTGAAGTATGACACATGCTTATACTTCATGTTTTTACAAGTTCCAAAATCTTACCCAAAACCCAAAACCAAAATCCAAGTTTTCTGGTTCTGGAAGTTCTGTTTTTTCAGAACTCACAGTGACCGGTCGACCGGCCCGGTCGACCGATGTGCACAATACTGTGCACGTCTATATCAGTCGACCGACCCGGTCGACCGATGTTCATTTACGTTCACAGGAGTTTTCGGTCGACCGACCCGGTCGACCGATGAGCCCCAACGGTCATATTTTTGACCGTTGGCGGTCGACCGACCCGGTCGACCGGGATCTGTCAAAAGTTCTGACAGATCCAACAGCTAGTTTTTCTGACTGTTTTTCTTTTTGGGATTTGTCTCCAACGAGTTTTTGAGGATGTTTTTGACCCCTATAAATAGAGGGTCACCTCATATTGATTAGACAACAATTGCAAAATATTTCTTAAGAGTTTTACAAAGATTTTCAAAGCTTTCCTTCATAAAAGATTTTCCAAAGCCTAAATTCCCAACACCCAACTTGTAGCCTATTCCTCTAGCTTCTCTCTAGATTTTGCACACCACAATCCCAAGCTTTACATCTACATATTTGGTTCTAGGATTGTGCAAGTGAGCTTTTGTAAAGTGATCAAGTGTGATCACTCATTTCTTCTTGGAGTGAAGTTGTAGAGGCATCGGCCTCAAGGGAGCTAGTGAGCTTCGGGTGGTGTTGCGGCATCACAAGTGTAAGGGACAAGTGTGTCCTTGTATTGGCGATCCGGTGGGATCAACGATAGTAGTGCAAATCCTTCAAGTGTAAAGGCGGGGACGTAGAGCGTGGCTCGAACCTCGGAAACACATCCTTGCGTTTGCGTTTGATCAATTTTCTCTAACTCTACTCCTCTCAATTCTTGCACCTTAATTGTCGTATTTATTGCAAGTCTTTATTTGTGCTAATTTGTGTGTGAAAGTTTTAATTCCGCAAAATTGCCATAATTCATATAGCCATCACCTATTCACCCCCCCTCTAGGTGATTTCAATTGGTATCAGAGCCTAACCCTACAACTTAGGTCTAACAACCTTAGGGAGATCCATATTTGGCTATATACATTTGTGTTGCATTTACATTTGCTTGAGCATTCATGGCATCCATGGACTTTTCTAGCATTAAATCCCACCCAAGTTTGATGGTCTAAACTTCCCCATTTGGAAGGTGAAAATGAATCTCTTCCTTAAATCCCTAGGAGTTAGGGTAGCTAGGGCCATTACCAAAGATTTTATTGAACCCACTAGTGATGAGAGCACATGGTCCGAGGATACTTCCAAAGACTATGAGGCTAATGCTAGGGCACAATATGCATTGACCCAAGCATTAAATGAAGATGACCTTGCACGCATAATAAATTGTAAATCCGCATTTGAGGTTTGGAACATACTCATTGTGACTCATGAGGGAACGTCTCAAGTCAAGAGAGCCAAAGTTGACTTGCTACGTTCTCAATATGAGAACTTTTACATGTTTGATAATGAGAGCATTGATGACATGCTCACCCGCTTTACAAAAATAACTAATGCTCTTTCTTCCTTAGGTGACAAGATGATAATGATCAAAAGATAAGGAAGGTGATTAGAGCTCTTCCCAAAGCTTGGGAAGTCAAGGCGACAACTCTCAAGGAGCTAAACGACAAAGAGGAGATGGACTTCTCTGGCTTCATCGGAAATCTCAAGACGCATGAGATGGAGATGAAAGTTAGAGAAGAAAGGGAGGCACCAAAGAAGAAGACCATTGCCTTCAAAGCCGCTCCTACCATACACGAAGAGGATGACTCATCGGAGGATTGCGATGAGGACTTCGCCATGCTCATCCGGAAGGTGGGCAAGATGTTCTACAAGAAGGGACGGCAAAGTAACTTCCGAAGAGGGAAGCCTCAAGGAAGGTACGAGAAGAAAAGAGATGAACCCGGTCCTTGCTTTCATTGCAAGAAGATCGGTCACTTAATTGCCGAGTGTCCCGCTCTCCAAGCAACCACTTCCAAACATGGGAAGAAGAAGAAAGCGTTGGCCGCTACATGGGATGATTCGGAGTCGGAATCCGAAGAAGAGCACGACGCCGCCAACATGTGCTTCATGGCACAAGGAGACGACGCTTCTAAGGTAACACTTGATAACACTCTTGATGATGATGACCTCACTATGGATGAACTAGCACATTTCTTTGAGGAATTACAACATAGATATGAGATTTCGCAATCTCATAATAAAAAGTTAAAAAGGGAAAATGAGTCCTTGAAAGATAAACTTAATATTATTGAAAAGGAGAAAAATAATTTGTCTAATTCTTTTGAGAAAATAAAAAGTGATTTTGCAAATTATAAATTAGCTTGTAAAGGGAAAACCCCATTGCATCATGTAGTAAAAATGATTTTGTAGAGATTCAAAAACGTGTTGAAGTTTTGGATTCTACTTTAAAAAGTTATGCATTTGATTTGAAAAAGATTGCATCTAAATTTCCTAAGGGAGTAACCCAAGGGAAACATGCACACCATACACATGCACGAAAACATGAACACCCACACAAGCATGCATACATGTATGGTAATAATAATAATGGTAGAATTTATATTTGCACACATTGTGGCCGCAAAGGCCATTTAGAAAAATTTTGTTATGCTAAAAATAATGTTAAGAATAAATTTGTTTGGGTTCGCCCCGGATCTAACCCCAAAGGACCCACTAAGATTTGGGTACCAAAAGAGCCACCAAATTTAAATGATACAGGTATAGGTGGATCTACACCCTCCAAGACTTAGGAGGAGGTGGTGCCCGGATGGTAGATGCAACAAAGCCTAAAGAACACATCAAGATTGCATCGCTATCGAGGAGGCACCTAATTTTGGAGATTGCCCGTAAATTGGTAACATCTCCATTTAAGAGTTTTAATTTTGTATATACAATTGTTATAGGATTGGTAGTTGAGTTTTATGCTTCATTGATACATGATTAGTATAAACTTGCAACTCTATCATGATTGTATATGCCATGTTTAGCTTTGATATCTTTAGTTTCATGCCTTGTTTTATAGTATGTCCACATGTATAGTCTATTATTTGTGAATATATACTTGTATACATATACACATTATTTTCATAAATAAAAATAAAACATTTGTAAAATTTTCTATTTAAGCAAATACCTTAAAGATGGCAATTGCGCACCTCAACTCATTCAAGAGGAATCAAGAGGATGAAGTTCAGAACCCGTCACTGGGTATTCGGCTTCAACATCTTTAAAATCTTTGTTTAAATATGAAAATAAAATTAAAATTGGATTGCATGTATTTGATGTTTGTAAAGACTTAATGAAGATTTAAAAACCTGTTGGTGTTCCTATATGATTAATATATCATACCTATTTTGGGCTACAAAATTACTTAAAATTTTTTTTGGGGCAAAATTGCAGTTAACTGTTTTTCAGGCAAAGCCGGTCGACCGACCCCTAAAGCCCCGGTCGACCGACTCTGCCTGAGAGAAAATTTTTTATTTTTTTTTGTGTGCTACCGGTCGACCGACCATAATTCCGGTCGACCGATGCTGTCCTGCTGTGGTCTCGGGATATGTCGGTCGACTGACCCGGTCGACCGATCTTATTTACAGAGCTCTCGGTTGGATTCGGTCGACCGGACGGGTCGACCGATCGTCGCGTTTTTGCCCAATCTGCTATATATTTTCACTTTTCTCTCTCTCTCTCATTTCACTCAGCAACCGAAGAACCCTCATTTTTCCCCAAAATTTGATTTCTCTCAAATCCTTCAACCAAATCCAAATCCTTTTAAAACCCATCTCAAATCCTTCATCCTCTCTCCAGATCTTCGATTTCAGCACTCTCATCCGCAGGATCTGAAGAATTTCAGGATTTTTCAGTTAGGGTTTTGGATTCTCAATCAAGGTAAAAATCAAATTTTATTGTGAATCTTCACTTCTAGCTTAGAAATCTTACTTCCTTTGTCACTATTTTAGGTTGCTTAGCTTCTAGATCGTGCCATAACCTGTTTTAATCCTAAAATTTCTTTGTTATTAATCATGCCTAAGAGATCTCGAACTGAGAAGGGGAAGGGTGTTGCTCAACCCTCATCTCAGGTTCCTAGACCCCTACGGCCCTTTATAAATGATCTAGCTGCTGATAGATACTCCCACCTCTCCACTAGAAATATTAATTCAGGGAGATTTGTTACCATTCAGGATTTTGAACATCTAGGTATCCCTCAAATCTTGCAAAACAACAACCTAGTTGAGTTCTTGTCCATCAAGGAGCAAGTATACACTTCCCTTGTTCCTTACTTCTATGCCAACTATGAATTTGATGGTAACCGCATCACATCTAGAGTTCTAGGTAGGGAAATCGACATCTCTATAGGTCGATTTGCTAGGATTCTGCATCTCTCCACTGGCGGAGCAGATGTGTACTCACATGATTTGCATGACTTTGATTTTCCTGAGGGTGAGTCTTCACTCATCGCCTCTACTCTGATTCACGGGGATGACAACCCGGCTTGGTTAGGAATGAGGTAGTGAGTCGATACACTCTTCAATCTCAAGTCCTTGCAAGATTATCTTTTACAACATTGTCCCCAAACATGGCGAGTATAGCCATGCTAGGGGTTGTGTCCCTTTGATTATCTTTTGTCTGCTTAAAGGGATTAAGGTCAACTTTCCTAGAGTTATTGCATCTCATATGGCCTCTGATCAAATCCGTACTGCGGGTAGGAGCTTGCCCTACGGCATGCTTATTACCCATCTTCTTAGGGGTCTTGACTTTGATCTTTCTGCTGAAACTCCATCAAATCCCCTGACCAACATCAATGGAGTTGTCCTGAAGATGATGGAAGCACAGCTGCGTAGACACGCTCCTGTGCAACCACCTCATCCTCCTGGGCCTGGCTCATCTTCAGCACCAGGATCTTCTTCTTCTGCAGCACCTGCATTTCCTCCTGAGTTACTAGCTCTTCTCTCTTCGGATGTCCGCTCTCAGCTCGAGGCACATCAGGCCTTGGCCGTACAGCGCGACGCAGCCATTCGTGCAGAGTTAGATGCTCGTGCTCTTCAGGACGCTGCTTTTCGGGAGGAGGTCCGAAACGACATGTCTTATTTTGCTGACTCCATGAGATTCGTGGATGTTCAGTTTCAGGCCCTTTTCTCAAAATTTGACATGCTTGTTCCTGATCGGACTCCGACTGCTTGCCGACTCCCTGCCACCGGTCCTCCATTTCCTCCCAGAGCTCGCTCTTCTGTTCCTCCACCGCGCACCAGAGTCGATGGCATGGATCCAGAGGAGGTTGCTTCTTCAGAGGAAGGTGGTGATGATGACGGAGACGGCTGATGATGGTGATGAGGAGTGACCTCCCCTTTTGATGATGTCAAAAGGGGGAGAGTTATTTGAGAGAGAGATATTTGTGACACTTTGTTATTTTGGCTTGTACTTGTATTTGGATATTTTGTGTTGGACATCTTTTACTTGGTCATGTATTTTTATTTGTGTTGTGGACATGGATATGGATATGTGTTTTATGTATTTATGTCATGTATGAGACTCTTTTCCTTCATCTATGATATGACATGAGTATTTGGCTTCTTTTGGCATGGAAATAAAATGTTTATGATTATGATTTGTGATAATATGCCTGAGTATGATTTTATATATATGCTTGTGTTGAGGGGGAGCTTCATTTGAAGTCTCTACCCAAAATATTTTGTGATAACTACATATGTTTTGCCATCATCAAAAAGGGGGAGATTGTTGGCCCAAAGGCCATTATCCCAGTTATTTTGATGATAACAAAACATATTTAGTTATGTATTTAACATGTGTGTTTCAGAATTTTTCAGGTTATTTAACAGGTTGTTTTTGACGGCTCCGCTAAAAGACTCACACATTTGGAGTTCGCCGCAAAAATGAAGATTCCCAAGCTATGCACAACTAGGATGCTTTGGGATCAAGATGATGATATGAAGATCAAGACAATATCAAGACAAGATCAAGACATTGAAGAAAACAAGCTTTGTATTTTTATTTTTATTTTAGATATTTTGTCAAAGCTAGATATTAGAAGTAGAGCTATGGGATTATCACACACACACCTCTTAGTTAGGTTCATGGCTTCAAAAAGATTTTTTAATTCCATTTCTAACTTAGATCTAAAGAGAACATATTTTGGAAATATGATTTTCAGAAAAATAATAGTTTTGGAAAAACAATTTTTATGGAAAAACAAGTTTGTGTTCAAAAGAATTTTATCAAACTATTTTTAACATGATTGAAGTATGACACATGCTTATACTTCCATTTTTTACAAGTTCCAAAATCTTACCCAAAACCCAAAACCAAAATCCAAGTTTTCTGGTTCTGGAAGTTCTGTTTTTTCAGAACTCACAGTGACCGGTCGACCGGCCCGGTCGACCGATGTGCACAATACTGTGCACGTCTATATCAGTCGACCGACCGGTCGACCGATGTTCATTTACGTTCATAGGAGTTTTCGGTCGACCGACCCGGTCGACCGATGAGCCCCAACGGTCATATTTTTGACCGTTGGCGGTCGACCGACCCGGTCGACCGGGATCTGTCAAAAGTTCTGACAGATCCAACAGCTAGTTTTTCTGACTGTTTTCTTTTTGGGATTTGTCTCCAACGAGTTTTGAGGATGTTTTTGACCCCTATAAATAGAGGGTCACCTCATATTGATTAGACAACAATTGCAAAATATTTCTTAAGAGTTTTACAAAGATTTTCAAAGCTTTCCTTCATAAAAGATTTTCCAAAGCCTAAATTCCCAACACCCAACTTGTAGCCTATTCCTCTAGCTTCTCTCTAGATTTTGCACACCACAATCCCAAGCTTTACATCTACATATTTGGTTCTAGGATTGTGCAAGTGAGCTTTTGTAAAGTGATCAAGTGTGATCACTCATTTCTTCTTGGAGTGAAGTTGTAGAGGCATCGGCCTCAAGGGAGCTAGTGAGCTTCGGGTGGTGTTGCGGCATCACAAGTGTAAGGGACAAGTGTGTCCTTGTATTGGCGATCCGGTGGGATCAACGATAGTAGTGCAAATCCTTCAAGTGTGAAGGCGGGGACGTAGAGCGTGGCTCGAACTCGGAAACACATCCTTGCGTTTGCGTTTGATCAATTTTCTCTAACTCTACTCCTCTCAATTCTTGCACCTTAATTGTCGTATTTATTGCAAGTCTTTATTTGTGCTAATTTGTGTGTGAAAGTTGTGAAAGTTTTAATTCCGCAAAATTGCCATAATTCATATAGCCATCACCTATTCACCCCCCCCCTCTAGGTGATTTCAATTGGTATCAGAGCCTAACCCTACAACTTAGGTCTAACAACCTTAGGGAGATCCATATTTGGCTATATACATTTGTGTTGCATTTACATTTGCTTGAGCATTCATGGCATCCATGGACTTTTCTAGCATTAAATCCCCACCCAAGTTTGATGGTCTAAACTTCCCCATTTGGAAGGTGAAAATGAATCTCTTCCTTAAATCCCTAGGAGTTAGGGTAGCTAGGGCCATTACCAAAGATTTTATTGAACCCACTAGTGATGAGAGCACATGGTCCGAGGATACTTCCAAAGACTATGAGGCTAATGCTAGGGCACAATATGCATTGACCCAAGCATTAAATGAAGATGACCTTGCACGCATAAAAATTGTAAATCCGCATTTGAGGTTTGGAACATACTCATTGTGACTCATGAGGGAACGTCTCAAGTCAAGAGAGCCAAAGTTGACTTGCTACGTTCTCAATATGAGAACTTTTACATGTTTGATAATGAGAGCATTGATGACATGCTCACCCGCTTTACAAAAATAACTAATGCTCTTTCTTCTTAGGTGACAAGATTGATAATGATCAAAAGATAAGGAAGGTGATTAGAGCTCTTCCCAAAGCTGGGAAGTCAAGGCGACAACTCTCAAGGAGCTAAACGACAAAGAGGAGATGGACTTCTCCGGCTTCATCGGAAATCTCAAGACGCATGAGATGGAGATGAAAGTTAGAGAAGAAAGGGAGGCACCAAAGAAGAAGACCATTGCCTTCAAAGCCGCTTCTACCATACACGAAGAGGATGACTCATCGGAGGATTGCGATGAGGA